>JAPQWV010004936.1:0-24775 GCA_027422505.1 Craterostigma plantagineum
TTTAACATCAAGTTGGGAAGACATGGAAATAATGCACTTTATTAACAACTTGAGCTTTTAGAAGAGATGATCAATAGAGACAGTATAAGAATTAAGCTACTGAGGGGGAACGAACTTGAATCCTTTGTTGAAATAAAATGATAAACAAGTAAAATTGTCTCCTTTCTGTACGATGATGCATTTTGGTACAACTACCTAGTCATAAGCTATTCAATTTCATTGAGAACAGAGAGTTATCAGACTCCATGTCCATGATGATATAGCTCAAAAGAAACAAAAATCGGATAATCAAAACCCAAATATAGAAGAATCAGTCAACCACTGATCAAGAGAAGAATCAAATCCACCAAGCAGTGAAGAACCCTAGAAATAAGCCAGAGCAGTGTACCAAAACCATTGAGTTGAGATTTCTATCTGCCTTGAGAATCGAATTTTATCAACACACAATAGACAGAAAAAACATAGTACCAGAATCGGAGCTTTGACATGCTGTAGACACGAGATCTTCCCACGTTCAATGGAGATGACTTTGAGCACACCGCCTATGAGGTCCGAGTACGAGTCTTTGACGTCGTGCTGTGGATCGATAGGATCGGAAATTCGAGTGACACTGAAAAATTCAGCGACATGTTGTTGGTTCATTGTAGAGACGCCGTGAGACGCTCTAGCGATCGCGCCGCGAAGATCTTCATCTTTAGTATTCAGTGGCTCGGGCATGTTTTCTTTCTTTTCTTTTTTTCCCAACTCCGGATTCAAAACCTTTGGGATGGCAATGGTGCCGGTCTAGACCGGATTTTTTAAGTAAATAGCCCTTGAGCTGGTCATCTTTTAAAAAATAGCACCCAAAATCGGACTTTACCTTTGTACCCTTACTAACTCTGCTCTAAAGACTATTTTACCCTTATTTAATGTCAATCAACAACCTCAACAACACTTAACGATAAAATTAATTAAAGGGTTTACATGTTACACTGTAGCGAATATGAAACATCAGACCCGTTATAGAAGAGTGGGGTAAAAGTAAAAAAAGCAACCACTTTCACTTCCTGTAAAAAAAGCAAGCGTGTCTCCCGCCCCTGCACTGCAAATCGTCTCCACTTTCACTTCCAGTAAAAGAACAAGCGTGTGCTCTCCCGCCCCTGCACTGCAAATCGTCGTCTTCTCTGCAAATCGACTCATTCGACAATGGCATTCAACGCGAACGTGGAGGTATGTGTTCTACTCTTCGTCTTCTTCAATTTAACGCGAGAGGGGATCTGGGAACGACACATCGAACCCTAATTTGGTGCGCACCCGTGCTTGCAAGCATAGGACAGAGCTTGGTAGCATAGGACTCGCGCTTGCAAGCATAGGACCTGTGCTTGCAAGCACGGGACCCGTGCTTGCAAGCATAGGACCCGTGCTTGCAAGCATAGAACCCGTGCTTGCAAGCATAGGACATGGGTCACGCGCGCGCAAGTTCGGGGGACCCGCGCGTTATAAGAAGGGGACCCGCGCGCTATTCCCAGGGGACCCGCGCTTATACGCATGGTTCCCCTGCTTAAACGCTCAGGTCCTCTTACCTTAACGGGCGGGTCCTGTGCCACTGCGCGTGCGCAAGCGGGGGACCCGCGCGTTATAAGCAGGGGACCCGCGCGCTATGCCCAGGAGACCCACGCTTATACGCAGGGGACCCGCGCTTATACGCACGGTTCCCCTGCTTAAACGCTCGGGTCCTCTTACCTTAACGGGCGGGTCCTGTGCCACTGCACGTGCGCAAGTTCGGGGGACCCGCGCGTTATAAGCAGGGGACCCGCGCGCTATGACCAGGGGACCCGCGCTTTTACGCAGGGGACCCTTGCTGGGACCACGCCGATGCGCAGGGGTCTCATGCGCGTCCGTGCTTGAATCTCAGCATATGCGATGCGGTCCCCTGCGCATCTATGCATAAGGGTTTTCTGTTAATTATTTCATACCACGTAATTTAGCTAAAATGTGTTTTACGCATAAATTAGGTTGTGATGCAGAAGCAGTTCGACACAGTGGACGAAGTTCCCCGTTTGAGTGTAAAATGAGCTCGTTATACGCGGATGCCAGCGAGCTGATAAGACAATGTCTGAACCACCACGAGTGTGAGATTTTTAGGAATGAGAGTACGTTCGGCCGCCTTGTTATGGCTGAGCCTGATTTTAACCTCTCGGGCCAGTTGCTGTGGTACCTCAACCAGAACCAGACGATGCTGCACAACCGGGAAGAGCTGTGGATGATTTTTGGCGGAAAACCACTCCGATTTTCGAAGTCGGATTATTGCCTAATCACCGGGCTGAAGTTCGCAGCCGA
Source organism: Craterostigma plantagineum (assembly GCA_027422505.1). Lineage (NCBI taxonomy): Eukaryota > Viridiplantae > Streptophyta > Magnoliopsida > Lamiales > Linderniaceae > Craterostigma > Craterostigma plantagineum. The sequence goes on from JAPQWV010004936.1 coordinate 2,320, forward strand.
GCTACCGCCGGTAAACGGCGGCTCACAATTCACCGCAAGACATTTTGGCAACAGCTCAAAAGTCCGCATGTCGCACGTCAAGCGTGTGTTGGAGCGGTTATCTGGCGACGAGGACGATGTGGACTTCGAGAAGCTGAAGTTGGCGGACGTGTACTTCGCCACCGCCGTGTTGATGCCTCGACCGTCGAAGAAGGACACCGTCGTCAGTACGACGGTCCTTAGTCTCGTCGAAGATCGATTTGCATTCTCCCAGTACCCTTGGGGCACCGTGGCTTTCCGTGAGGTGATACGAAGTGTTAAGGTAAATCTACGGGAGAGGCCACGGGACTGGCTGATCAGTGGGTTCGTAGAACCACTTCAGGTGAATAATAACTAAGCTTCTTGCATACCATGTTTTGAGGGACGTTTGTAAGATTTTTTGCGTTATTTGTATTCAGATACTAGCATACGAGTGCATGCCGGGGGTTGCATACCAGTCTGCGGTTCGCAAGGAAGAATATTTCACGCCACGCATGCTCAGGTGGGCGACGAAGAATTGGGGTCGCAAAGCATGCCCGACTCTTAGGACGGTCGCAGATGCCGTCAACGGCGGTTTTGTACGAGGGTTGTTAGTGCCGTCAGCGGAAGAGTTGGAGGCGGCGTACTTTAGGGACAGCGTTTTCGACGTTGGGGCGGCACACGACATATTTGACCGTGTGACGGGCCTACTCACGCGGGGAGTGGAGGTTAGGTGTTCCCCTGTACACCGCGATCGTGGCGACGACGATCATTTAGCGATCGTACCTGTTGAAGATTTTCCCACACCTGTGGAGGTGTTTGAGGCGGGAGACGTTGGTGCTTCGTCGAGTGCCCGAGGAGTTCGAAGAAGAGGCAAAGCGCCTGTAGAATTTGTTGATCTAAGTGATGAGGATTCTGGCTCAGATGGAAATGAGAAGTGGAGCAAGAAGTACCTCGGGCGAGTGGACTTCTCCGGGCGTGAGCTGATTCATGAACACGATCGCGTGCTCATTGACATGTACCTTCAAGCGGCAAGATTTAGGTAAATGTTTTCTTTCGAGAACAGACTCAGTATAAGTACATAAATACGTAATAATTTTTCTTTTTTTGCAGTGATAAGGTTTGGGAAGGTGACATGTGCGATGTGGATGCCCAAGGCTTCTACATGTTGCTCTTCCAAGATATGCTCAAGTCCAATTGTCTTGACGCATATCTAGATTGCTTGAGGCGAATCTATGCGGACAATGACAATTATCCTCGCGTCTTCGTCTTTCCAAGTTACGTGCAAGACGAGCACTTTAGGAAGGCGCAGAAGTTGAATAGGAAGGCGCAAGTACGGGTGGATGATATGGAGAGCTTCGTGAATGGATTGTCGAGAAGCAGTCGGAGCTGGTTGGAGCGTCTCACGGAGGATGAATTGCTACGATGCAAGTACATCATCTCTCCTGTTTGCGCACGGGCCCACTGGGCAGTGCTTATTTTTGACGCGTCAACGCAAACCTTCGTCCTTCACGATTCATTGGGCGCGCATGGTGTGCAATTCGCCGGGAGAGTGTTCGTAAGTAGCTGAAATCCGTTTGTCTATCATTTTTATTTATTTAGTGACATGTTCGGTGTTTGCTATATTTTGCAGGCGGAGTTTCTTTCCGCATATTGGCGTTTCAAGTTCGACATCGTGACGAAGCCGAAGTTGAATAATAAAATGAATCGCCAGCAGAAGGCTGGCAGCTTGGATTGCGGGGTTCATGCGGCGTTGCGGTGGAGACGGTTATGGTTGACACGCCCGAGTTTGATGAATATCAACGGCAGATTGATATTTCAGCGTATCGAGCCACTATGGCTGCACGGATATTGCGTGACCCGCATAGCTGTATGAATTGATTTGTTTGGCTGAGTTTGGAAGTGTTAATTGTAAGTGGCTTTGTAGGTTTAATGGACTTGGTGTAGTTAGTTTGTAGGTTTATGGAACTAAAATTTTTTGATATTATTGAATGAATTGATTCTCTGTATGAAACGAAAGTACGTGATGGGTGATTTGACTTGTTACTGAGGAAATTATTTTGACCAAATACTCAGCAATATGCGCGGGTCCCCTGATTTTACGTGCGGGTCCCCTGATTTTACGTGCAGGTCCCATGATTTCAAGTTATGGTCCCTTTAGCACGTATCCCACCATATTACTTGATAAAACTTTTTCCATTGTTGAATAATTGATTCTCTGTATGAAACGAAACGTGATGGGTGATTTGACTTGTTACTGAGGAAAATATTTTGACCAAATACTCAGTAATTGTTCAATTATTGGTACGACTAAAGAGAAACCCTAAATTGGACAGCGACCCGTTCATTTACATACCTATACGGGACACGTCCCATCAGCGCCAACGCAATAAGCACGGGTCCCCTGAGAATGTTTTGGTCCCCTGATTTTACGTGCATTTCCCATGATTTCAAGTTATGGTCCCTTTAGCACGTTACCCACCATATGACTTGATAAACCTTTAAAATAATGAACGACCATTTTTTGGTACAGAAAGCATACATTCCACCATCGTACGATCACTTTTGGTGATAATCATGACGATCACCAGCATTGTTTTTCAAGTCGATGGTAAGTGGGTAATTCGCGAGGACAATACGTCGAACTGGGTTCCGGATCCAACTTGCCGTTGGCAATCAATCTTGGTCGACGAGGAGTCATGCACGTTAGTGGATCTCACTAACGAGATATTGAATGCATTGTCGTTACGCAACGACAATACCAAACTACGGATAAGCTACATGCCTTGCATAGACTACAATTATGTGCACCCCATCTACGTAAGGACAGAGAGCTTCCAATTACTGGACTGTTGGGCTCGATTCAGCGACTAACATCATCATGGTTCAGTAAGCATCGGCGCTCTGCGGAAGCTTCAATCGCCTCGAACATGACTAGGTTTACGCCGAAGGTAGAGTCGATCATACGAGAGAATTTCACCGAGTCGCAAAAATTTCATGTGTCGGAAGTCGGGCATCTAACATATAACGTATACGGGCAGCATGTGAACGAGGTGGTCGATTTGGGGATGCGCACATGCACGTGCATGATGTTTGACATCGATCGTATCCCATGTCCACATGCGGTTGCAGCTTGTGGTTCTGCCCAAGTGCCGGTATATTCATTAGTGCACGATTATTATACCTTGGAGTTATGGAAACTGGCATACGAATGTACAATACGCCCGGTAACGGACCGCATTGAAAGTAGTATGGACATGTTGCCGCCTCGTGTTGGTTCACAATGTGGGCGACCCTAGAAAAATAGGTTTCCTTCGACGGGTGAATTTGGTAGGAGATAACGTTGTAATATGTAGTTTTCGTATTCAGAGTGGCTTATACGTCGCCATTTGTGTTATGTTATGTAAGGTTGTGTTACGCGAGCTTTTGCGTGAATATGGAAGTAGAAAACCCTTATGCACAAATGCGCAGGGGACCGCATTGCATATGCAGAAAATCCCGCACGGACGCGCATGAGACCCCTGAGCATGAATGTGGTTCCCGCCGGGTCCCCTGTCTTCAACGTTTGGGTCCCGTGAAAAAATCGCGCTGGTCCCATGTTCCTTGCGCGCAGGGAGGGGCGCGTTACTCCTATCGGACCCAAACGTTAAAGGGAGGGGACCTGCCGATTAGCACATGGTACCCCAAATCATTAGGGTTGGTCACGTTCGCTTACTAAGTGGGTCCAATAATTGTTCAATTATTGATGAAAAGTGACATGTAGCAGTGCTTCATTTATTGGTGAAGTGACATGTCAGAGCAGTGTCATTATACAGTTCATCAGAGACAGATGACTTGACATTTGATTCCCGATTCCACTTTTTTGTCCCCGGCGAAAATCTAATATTATTAAATTCGTTAATAAGATAATATTGTCCACTGCGAAAATCTAATATTATTAAATTCGTTAATAAGATAGTCATTAATAAAAATTAAAAAATCGTTAGTATGGGTTATATTTTTTTTATATGAATTATATTTATTCATACTATAATATTAAAACATTATATTATTTATCTATAAGATTAAAATCGTATTTTTTATTCAAGAGGGGGTGTGAATAGTAGCCCCCTTTAGAAAATTACGGTACGAATATGGAAATAGAAAACCCTTATGCACAGATGCGCAGGGGTCCGCATCGCATATGCAGCGAAGCCCGCACGGATGCGCATGAGACCCCGGCGCATCTTTGCGGTTCCCTCCGGATCCCCTTCCCATAACGTGAAGGTCCCATGATATTAAGGTTTGGGTCCCGTGATAGTAATGCGGGGTCCCATGAGTCTTGCGCGCAGGGAGGGCGCGTTACGAGCATGGGACTCAAACCTTAAAGGCAGGGGACCTTCCGATTACCACACGGTACCCGCACATTAGGGTTAGTGATGTTCGCTTATTGAGTGGGACCAATAATTGCTCAATTATAGGTCAAAACTGACATGTCAGAGCAGTGTCCCTATTTATTCGTCAAAAGTGACATGTCAGAGCAGTGTTACTATACAGTATGTACAGGACAGATGACTTGACATTTTATTCCCGATTTGCTTGTAATGTTGTGAAAATCTAATATATTATTAAATTCGTTAATAAGATAAAAAAAAATTAAGTGTGCGTAAAAAAATAAATTTAAATAACCACTCGATTAACAATATCTAACTCCAAGTTTAGAAAAAAGAAAATATATTTTACAACATGTATTTCGAGTCGTACGATCATTGACGTGAATCTAGTAAGAGAGCACACCGAGAAAACATACTCATGTTTGTGATTTATGTAGGCTGTAACAATCTTATAAAGTGAACGTAATTCTTTTGATTACCTCCAATTTTTTTGTTCTGTGCTATTTTATGATGACTTTATATTGTAGTCTACGATAAACAAAGTATAAATACGCTCAATTAATCGCTTACTTCCATGAATTAACATTGCAAAAATCGCCCATGAACATAGGGGACCCACATTTTTTGAACAGCGGACCCACTCTTCAAAACAGGGGACCCGCGATGATTGCATAGTCCCCACACTGAGATGTCCGGGTCAGTCGTGGTCCCGTCAAAATTGTACGCATGTCATTGCCGGGTCCCGACTGGTCCCTTGAAATGTCGCTTGATTTAAGCAGAAGACCCGCTCGTAAAGGTCACGGGACCTGTGCGTTATAAGCATGGGTCCAGCGCTTGTATTCAGGGGACCCGCTAAGGGAGCGTTCATAGATAACACGGAAAACTTAAAATGAAAAAAGTTAAGTTATGTCAAATCACTGCCATTCGCGTTATTTTTTATGTCAACTCACACATCACTCTCACTGACAAAAAGTTCGAAAACACTGACAAAATCACCTCTCACAATTTCTAAACCCTAAATTGATATCAAACACACGTAAAGCAGATGACTTCTATCAAACAACTAAAATTAAAATTAAACAGAGATCACAAACACACATAGAACATATTCAACAACAGAAGAAAACTAGAAAGATTTCAAATCACTTAAAATTCAGTTCTTTTTATTTTTACGTCAAATCACACATCAGTCTCACTGACAAAAAGTTGGAAAACACAGAGAAACTCAATCTTTCACAATTCTAAACCCTAAATTCATATCCACCAAACGATATGCACAAATCAAACAAGTAAAATTAAAATTCAAGGGAGAAATTCAACAACACATGAAATAGTTCGTGAACATCGCAAATTTTAATAAAAAAAGGGTATACTAAAAAGTGTCCCAATCATTATTGAAAATAGAAGATGCGAGGTATTTTCTAAACTCCTTCATATGAGTTTGATTGAGGCGGGAGACGTCGTCCTTCTTCATCATAAGCGACATTGCCGCCCGCAACATCGCCACGCCATCTTCTCCCCTGAAAATCATATCGAAAAAGACACTTATTTTTAAACACGACGACAAAGTAATAAAACGCATCATTCATGAAAACTTACTGATTTTGTTTCCTGAAGTCGCGACACCACCTAGCCGACCAGCTCGTGCCCTTGTTAGGCATGCGTTTTATCAGTTTCAGTTCCTTGAAAATAGCCGGGATTACGATCCGAAGTTTGTTGATGTCGTCGGCGATAAAGCGCAGCTCGAAGCCAGGAGGCGCATCGGAGTCGTAAATCGTATACTCCTTTTCCCGCACATCAACAACGAACAACACCCATCGGCTTGACGTACGCATGGGATGGCAACTTTGGTCGCTAGATCCCACGACCTGCATTTCCAATCTTCGTCCTCCCCCCTCGCGAACGGGAGCAATTTCTTGAAGCCTTTCCCACACGGCTTCCCGAGTAGGTTTAGCACCCCTCGCTCGTCGACGAGCGTCTTAAACGTATGGGGCATGTACGCGACTTTGCTCGCAACCGATTTGCTAAATTTCTGCATGCGTTCGATCCCAGCGAGGCATTCATCGATATGCTGCAATAAAAGCAAACCGGTTTTCAACACATTCAAGTAAGGTGACGAAAGGTATTTGGTAAATTTATATACGTACCATCTCATCGAGTTTAATACCCTCAGTCGTAAGGTTCAGGAGCCATGTAGGGTCGTGTTGTCCTAGTATCCCTTCGACTTTCATGCCGGTAATCTGCAAAGCCGTTTTTAGCTGACTTTCGACTTTTGGCCACAAGTTTTGGGCCTTGAACTGGATATGCCGCTCGAACGCCGAAAGCTTTGGAGGTTTGACTGTATTCGTCGAGGGGAAATCGGTGAACGGCGTCGTGGTGTACCAAGATGGCTTCTTCGTCCGCTCAGGGGTCTGTTCTGTGACGACGCCTTTTCCTTTGTCGGTCGCTTGGACAGAAACCGAAGCCTCGGCGTGCGTCTCCAACTGAGGGACGTCCTGTAGCAGCTCGGCGTTCGTCTCGAACTGAGCGTGGTCCTCTGGATGCTCGTCCATGGTCTCGAACTGATCAGCGTGGTCCTCTTGAGCCTCTATGTCCGTCGCTGCCTCGTGAACCCCGAGACCATAAGCGCCCCTCCACGACGATGGGTCGACCACCTCTTCTCTTCTCTCTTCATCGGACCGAGCCGGTGCGACATATCCAGCGTAACGATTTTGCGCCCATTCAGACGGACTGTGACCGTCCCATGCCTCCTGGCTCGGAATATAGCCATCCGGTCCCATGTACGATGTGTTCCTCTAATCTATCTATACAAGAAATTCGAAAATAACTATAAATTATTTTTCACGTCCTTAAGTATAAAAACTGACCAAGCTCGGGCGGTGTAGCGTGCAATCCACCACCAAACTCGGGCTGTGAAGCGAGCGATCCACTAGCAAACTCGTTTGGATCGACATCTACATCGTAAATAGTAACTGTTGAGTAATCTGCGCAACTAATTAAAAAATTAAGTATAAAAACTGACCAAACTCGGGCGGTGTAGCGTGCAATCCTTCGCCAAACTCGTTTGCATCGACATCTACATCAGCAGACTCGTTTGCATCGACATCTACATCGTAAATAGTAACTGTTGAGTAATCTGCGCAACTAATTAAAAAATTAAGTATAAATAAATAACTTACTATAACGAGCTTCGGTAGGCGGAGTGCGAGACCCGTGATAAAATCTGCTCGCCAAACCCTGAACCGAGTTCCCCAACTCCCTGAGGCTGTCGGCCCACGATCGCATTTCCGTCCAATGTTCCTCGTACGCATCCCACCTTCTCTCGTTCGTCGACCACCGTCGACCCTCTTCTTCTTGAAACTGATGCAATTGCATGCCAAGTTGGTCGAATCGCCCAAACAAGTTGGTGAAGTTTTGGTCCATACGACTTTGCCATTCATCGAAGCGTGGACCCGAGGCGAAACCCTGACCACTTGATCGTGGGGTCTCCGGTGTTGCATGAAAGGCGTGCTCGTGCGGAGGTTCGGGGTTGCCGTGCGGAAGTTCGGGGATTTGGCCGTGATGCAACATTATATCGGTGTCGCGTCGCTCATTGCTCTCGATTTGGCCGATGGTCTCAGGCACCAAATTCTGCCGGCTAGAACCCTCACCGCGATGGCGGTGGCCGCGGGAGCACCTAACCTCCACTCCATGCAGGAGTAGAAAGGTCACACGATCGAATAGGTCGTGTGCCAGCCCAACATCGAAGACGCTGTCCCTATAGTACGCCGCCTCCAGCTCGTCCGCTGACGGCACTAGTAACCCTGCTAGTACATGTAACTTGCCAGCGGCCTCTGTGATGCTCTTCAATTTCGGGCAATTCTTGCGACCCCAATCCTTCATCCGCCACCTGCACATGCGTGGCGTGAAATCTTCTTCTTTGCGCAACGCATAGGTGTCTCCAATGCCCGAGATGCACTCATAAGCTAGTATCTGAATACAAATAACACAATAAATATTAGCAATTACTTATATGTAAAAACAAGGTATGCAAAGAAGCTTAATAATAAATCACCTGAAGTGGCTGAACGAACCCACTTATCAGCCACTCCCGTGGGTTCTCCCGTAGATTTTTCCTCACAGCGCGCATGACCTCCTTGAAAGCCTCGCTGCCCAAAGGATACTCTGAGAAAGCAAACCGGTCTTCAGCGAGGTGAATGACCCAGGAAGACACGACGGTGTCCTTCTTGGACCTTCGAGGCAGCAACACCGCGGTGGTGAAGTAGACATCCGCCAACTTGAGCTTCTCTTTGTCCACACGTTCCTCGTCGCCAGACATCGCCTCCAACGCCTGCTTGACGTTCGACAGGCGAATTGTTGAACTAGCGCCAAAATGCCTCCTCGTGAATGCTTCGACGCGGTCCACCGCCGGTATCGCGGCTGCGAACTTGAGGCCGGTGATTAGGCAATACTCCGATTTTGAAAATCGAAGTGGTTTTTTGGCAACAACCATCCACAGCTCTTCGCGGGTGTGCAGCGCCGTCTGCCTTTGGATAAGGTACCACAGCAACTGAATCGAGAGGTTAAAGTCCGGCTCGGCCATGACAAAGCGGCCGAACGGACTGTGGGCATAATATAGGGCCAACTCCTCATCGTTAAGGCACTGTCTTATCAGCTGGCTGGCCTCGCCGTATAGCGAGGTCACTGTAGGACGCCAATCAGGAACTTCTGTGCCCAACTGCGTCTTCATCACAACCTAATTTATACGTAAAACACAGTTTAGCCAATTACTTGGTATATGAATATTGAAAATCAGAAACCCTTATGCACATATGGCCAGGGGACCGCATCGCATATGCTGACAGTCAAGCACAGATGCGACTGAGACCCCTGCGCATGAGCAGGGGACCTGTGCGTATCTTCACGGGATCTGTGTCTACTTTCACGGGACCTTTGCGTATATTCACGGGACCCCCCCATAAGATGATGGACTAGGCAAGGGTCCCCTGGCTATAAGCGCGGGTCCCTTGATTATACGTGCGGGTCCCCTGATCGTAGCGCGCGGGTCCCGTGTTGTTCTTCACAGGCGCAAGGTCACGAGACCCACGCGCTGCGACCAGGGAATCCGCTCGTTATAACCAGGGTACCACGCTTATACGCAGTGGACCCGTGCTGGGGCCATCATTTTATGGGCGGGTCCCGTGAAAACGGGCCTGTTCAGTTCAATTCTAAGCACGGTCCTATGCTTATCAGCACGGGTCCGCACCGAATTAGGGTTTGCTGCGTTAAATTGAAGAAGACGCAGAGTAGAGAAAATACCTTCTCGGTGTTCGCGTTGATTGCCATTGTCGATTTACGCTCTAGGACTGGGTTTTACTTGCAGAGAATAGTTGGACTTGCAGAGAAACGATTTGCAGGGCGTTTTGTGTGCAGGAGAAAACGATTGAAGTGAATTGAAAGTTAAAGTGGTGGTTCTGAAATGCTTTTTAACTTTTACTGTTCCATCACGGGTCAGTTACTTGCAGTTAAACCTGAAAACCCTTTAATGTAATACCCCTTTATGTTGATTACATAACTAACCTAATTAAATTAAATTAAATACCATAGCACTATCTATATTTTTTAACGGAACTAAATATTACATTATAAAACATAGTTAATTTAAAATACAGTACTAATTATATTGTCAAGGTCACGTACATCAATAATAATAGCATATCTTGATTGATAAAATTATTAAATAATTTATTCTACCCTTCTCGCCCTTCTCCACCAACCGGAGCTTGGTCGACATCCTTCTGCACAGCGTTGTTTCGGACAACCTCGATCCAACCTGGGCCTTGGATCACTTCGCTCTCAGCCTCGTCGTCGTCATTTCGGACAGCCTCGGGTGCTTGTCCTTCGATAACTTCGCTCATAACATCGTCGTCGTCGACCTCGAGAGCATCGTCGTCGCCGTTTAGGAATCTGTCGATCTCGGCCACGATCCACGCCCTCCTTTGGGAGAGGTCGACACCGAGGTCGGCCTCCAGACGGCGGCGGCCGTGATAGTCCAGGGGTCTGAGTGACGACGATTTCGTGGAGGCGGGGTCCCCGGATCAACTGGAAGTAAAAACAATGAACATGTTCGGCCTTCCAAACCGGAATTTCCGAAGCTTTGAGAACCCATTGGAAGGGTTTAGGACTGAGAGTTACAGATTTAGATGGTTATATTCAAAATACGACCCGGAAAAATACTTACACTGAAGCGTGAGGTTCGAATCTTTCGTTCGCCGAGGACTTTCCAGTTTCCTTCGACTGTGAAGAAGCGCGATATGAGGTCGGGGAATTTCTCTTAAGGACGAGGACGAAGAAGAAGAATAATTCGGTGAGGTGGAATGAATGCTTTCTGCTGCAAAATGGACGTGCAGCTTTTAATTCATTTCAGGCGTTGTATTTTATTTTTGTTTTTCTTTTTTTATTAATAATAAGGGATTACGAAAAGATGATTAAGTGTTAATTAAAAAGAGTGCTATTGACCAAAAAAAAGTCAAGAGTGCTATTTTTTTAAACTTGACCGCGTCAAAGGCCATTTTTTAAAAAGACCCTCCATCCACCGCACGTCCCTAATGAAAGCGGATTTTTTTTAATATTTGGGTATTTGGGCGGATTACGGGTCTTAGAAAGTTCCATTCGGCCAGGTTTGGAACGGGTCTCGGGTATTGCCAATTTTTACCCGAAACTCACTCCGAAACTCACCCCGCATAATATATATTTATATAACTAATTTTTCGTATACTTATTACAAATATATACAAAACACATTAAAGGCTTTGTGATCCAATGGGAGAGTCATTGCTATATTGATATAGGGGTCTTGGGTTCAATACCTAGCTTGTCCATTAATAGTTATCGGGTCTGGCGGGTAGACCAAATTCGTTCAAGTTTGAGGCTGGGCGGGTAGAACTGGTTCGTTCGCGTTTGGAGCGCGGCGGCTCGGGGGTTCAGGTCCATTAAAAATTAATCGGGGCCAAGTCCTGCCAAACTCTGTTCAATCCGCCCCATTGCTATCCTTATTCAACCTACCACCTTGTTCCTCGCATCGCCATCAACATCAATATGAAAACATCACGGCATTCCTTGCATCACCATCTACATCAATATGATTGTTTAGCGTAGGTGATGCATCATCATGTAATGAACGCAATTGCTTGCCAGAAATCGACCCGGGTTTTTTTGGCTTCAGATTCTACGTCGTCTGTCCACTCGTTCGTCGTTGTATTCCCTTCTGAAATTTCATTCACAGTATTACCGTACGTGGTCGCATTTTGTCGCGGTATGTCCATTATGAATAGGCTTGTATCTAGTTTGATTTTGCCGTTATTCTTTGGGTTTAAGCATTTTGTTAATGTTCGTAACGATTAGGGTTTTTTGGGCGTGTTTTTGGAATGACATTGATTTGTTGGTCGATTAGGTTTTTTTTGTGCGTGTATTTCGTCGTGGCTGCTTGATTTGGGTTTTTTTGGAATGGGTCGATTTTGGTTTTTTCGAATGGGTCAATTTATTGTGGTACTACATATAAACTGCATTTGGTATCCTCTGTTTTGGCATAGTGGTACCCGTTGTGCGAATAAAAAGGTACTGCTTGCCAAAAGTGGTAGAATGGGGTCAATTTTTTTGGTACTACATTATCACTGCATTAGGTACTATCTGTTTAGACAAATTGGTACCCCTTATGTGAGTAAAATGGTACTGCTTGTTAACTGGTTTTATCGACTGGGGTCAATTTCTTTGGGTACTACATTATCACTGCATTGGTACCCTCTGTTTGGTCAAATTGGTACTCCTTGTGTGAATAAAATGGTACTGCTTGCTAACGGTGTATTTTTTTTGCAGAAATGCCTCCACGGAACCGATTTGAGCTGGCTTCCCGGTGCCATCCTGCGCTGTTTCGATCTTCCATAAACAATTTGAAGGGTAGCACGACCCCAGATAAAAAAGAAGCTCTAAGAAGGTCCCCGCTTCATTTTTTCCAGATATGCCTAAGATGAGCCATTCGTTTGCTCGAATCATGACATTGATAAAGCGTTATAGCGTAGAGGTGAGCACATTTAGGTTGGGGAGAAATACCAATTCTCCCATAGGAATTTAGTGTAGTAATGGCGTTGCGTAACGTAGGACAGCCCGTAGACCTAAATTCGAAAATGAAGTCGAAAACCATTGATCGGCTTTTTGGTGCAAAAAATGGAAATGTAATCCGTAAAAAAAATCTTGGAGTTGTTGAATAAGTTTGTAGGAGAGCTTGAGAGCGAGAACACGGATGAGTTTGTTAGGTTGTTCGTTCTTTTCCTATTTAACTGTGTATTATTCCCGATGGGTAATTCGAAAACCCAAAGTTCGTGAATGCGTACGTCGACGATGTCGACATGATGGGCGAGTACGCATGGGGAAGGGCGGTGCATGAGTTTTGGTAGCTGAGATAAAGCAAATGGCTGCGAATTCCATGCGGATCGACTCGTCCAGCCTGATGATGAACGGGTGCACTATTGGGCTAATGGTAATACTCTCCGTTACGTTATGAGTTTACCTTTTTTCCTTATGTGTTTATTGATGAATTAAATGCTTTGGAAACTTTCAGATTTGGGTGTATGAGCATGTGCCCTCGTTGGCGGAGAAGCAGAAGATGTATATGTTTCCCTGAATGTTCAATTGGGAAGAAAGTAGGTTTCCCAATGACGTAATCGCTGCGGAGGCTGAATTGGCTGGAATTGCCTCTGTCGTCCCAGTATACCCAACAAAGAAGGAAGTGAAGTTCATGCATCCGATAAATTTGCTGTCGGAGTATAAAATTCCAAATTTTTTAGGTATTATTTGCTTTGTTTCTAACTGTTGAATGAATTATGTGTCGTTAAGGTTGATGGAGGAGTTGGCGGATCTCATTTAGAGTGGAGTGCTCGTGTGGAGAGGTTGGAAGCCGAGTTGAGATTGAAGGACGAGGTTATAAGAGATCTAAGGTCAAATGTTCGGACGTCGAAGGTTGATATGTCCAGCGAGGATGCGAGGGAGGAGGTAGAGGCTGAGGATACTGAACGAGTTGATGATAAAGAGGCTGAGGCTAAGGATAGGGATGTGTGCGAGGATGAGGGTGATGATAAGGCCGAGGATATGGTTCACAGTGAGGGTGATGATGTGGCCGAGCAGATGGTTCATAGCGGCGGTGAGAAGGCCGGGGAGGACACGGTTGAGGATAGGGATGAGGATGGGGCCGGAGATAGGGCTCATAGTGACCGGATATGGCCGAGGAGATGGCTCATAGCGACGGTGAGAAGGCCGAGGAGGACAATGTTGAGGATAGGGATGAGGATCAAGCGGAGGTTGAGGTTAGTGAAGAAGTAGGAGCACAAGAGGAGGATCAGGAGGATAAGGGCGCAGAGGATCAGGCTGAGGAGGCTAAGGCCTTGTCGATTGCTCGAATGGTGCGTGGCCGAAACGATCATAAAAAGCGGCGAAATTCGGCATTTCTCACACCGGATTCAACTCCTCAGCGGCCAAAAAAGAAGGGATGGGCAAAAAAGAAGCTGCGGTGATTGATGTCGAGGCTGTCGAGACTATTCGAAAGCCGTCAGTGGCCTACTGTTCAAAGCTTTCGGACAGATTTGACTATGCCGCCCGGGTCAAGATCCTTACGGAACAGCGTCAGTGCATCGACGCGTACCTTAACGCGAAGAAGCTTAGGTACCTTTTCTTCAATGTTTCAGAGGTTTTCATTTGATTACTTTTTTAATTGTGCGATTAATCCTTATGTAGCGACGTCGTTTGGCAAAGCGACTTTGCCGTCATCGACTGCTCTTTCGGGATTTGCTTAACTCAAATGTTATCGACACATTCATCGATTGTTTGTCTTCCCAAGTTTCGCGTAACTCGACTACTGGACAAAGATACAGAAGATGTCGAGAAAGAGGAAGGTGGAACCTGATCAGCTAGAGAGGTTCGTCGAGGAGCATGGCTAGAGCGGCTTGATGGCGATGCATTGACAAAATTGGCATACGTGTTGACGCCTGTCAATACAGGTAACAATTAGGGAGTGCTCGTCTACAAGGTCAACGAGCGCAAGTTCTACGTTCGGGACCCGATGGCCTCAAATAAGATGACCTGGGCCGCTAGAGCATTCCTAAGTTTTAACATTTGGCATATTTCGTCGACTATGTTGCAGTTCTGCGTTAATGTCGTTTTTATATTGTGCAGGCTGATTTTCTGACGAAGTATTGGGCAATGAAGTACGAGTATCTATGTAAGAAAACCGCGGATCCAGAGTTTAACCGGCCCCAATTTGGCGATGTAGACTGCGGGGTGCATGCATGTTTAGCCATAGAGGAGTACGTTGTCGACACCCTAGAGTTCAAGAAATACGGCAAAGAAGTCAACATGGATGCCTATCGTGCTTCTATGGCTGCTCGTATTTTACGTGACGAACATAGTTGTATGCTAGATTTTTTCACTAAGTTTCTTGAGTATGCTGTGAGACTCTTTGGAGACTGTGTTGTTTAGTTTCACTTATTTTGAGTTGGGGATGAGACTGTTTGGAGATCTTTGATTGTTTATGTTGGTTTTTCTTTTGTGCATGGACAGTTAGTGGCAAGTGTTGTGCTGTGTTGTGTCCGTGCTTTATGCAGTACCATATGTTTTTATATGACCGTATCTTATCTTTTACCTACGGAGTACTAGAATGTGCAGGTTAACCGTACCATTATTAAACATAGCAAAACAGAATTTTTGAAGGTTCCTAACCCTAAACGATATTACCAGGCTATATCTTTTGCATACAGAGTACCATGATATGAAGGTTAACCGTACCATCACGTAAATATATACCGTACCATAAACAAAAGAGATGAAGTACCTTGCCTTTCTTATTACCGTAACCATATCGTTTACATACAAAGTACCGTAATATGAAAGTTAACCGTACCATTATGTAAATATATATCGTACCTTATATATCGCACATGAAGTACCTTATCAGTTGTACAGTACGATACATTGTCTTGTACAGTAAGGTACCTTATCATTTACGTATATAGTACCATAACCTGCAGGTTTACCGTATCCATTTACATACATATACAGTACCCAGATATACAAGTATATCGTACCATTTGTTATACAATCGAAAAATCAATACAATCCTAAGCGAATCGCGTTGTCCTGCGTTATTTTGACAAAACCTAACAATAATGAAATAAAAAAATACATAAAAGCCTAATGCACCGAATTCGCACATGTAGGACTCACCAAAATTTTCAAACTATGTTGTAGATGTTTTGCTTCTATCCTTATATTATATTGAATCTTGATATTCTAAGGATTAATTCATGCGTGTAGGGCCTAATGCACCGAATTTGATCTGAAACATATCTAATACTCTATATTGATGTTCTACGGTTGTTCGAGATGAAAAAATAATTCGTACGACCTCGGAAAATACTAACCCTAGTATGACAGTACCATATATTGAAGGGACACTGTACCTTAAATAGCTTTGTAGGGGTATCTGTCTCTTTGTTTTAAGCGTACCAACTCAGACACGGTTGTAGTACCCAAAATTACATATGACATGAAGAATTTTATGAAAACAAACGACATGTCAGACCAGATATCTTTTATGATTTAATACCCCGTATGTCAGAAATCTGTCCACTCATGACAGAGAAAACGTCAGAAATAGGTCCACTCACGACAGAAAAAAGTCATAAAAGTGTACAGTCATGATAGAAAAATGTCAGAAATTGTCTCTTCCTTTCTCCACATCAAAACCTGCTGAAATGCATTGTTTCTGATGAAATATAGCCAAGTCTTAAATCATAGTCTTACTTTAATTTATGCGGTACCAAATTTTCATATATTAACGTACCAGACTGCCATATATTACGGTACCAAATGTGCATATCTTACGGTATCAAACTGGCATATATTACGGTACCAAATATGCATATATTACGGTACCAAATCTACATATGTTACGGTACCAAACTGGTAGTCACTTAAGTTATGGTACCAAACTGTGCATATATTACGGTACCAAACTGCCATATATTACGGTACCAATTATGCATATCTTACTGTACCAAACTGGCATATATAACGGTATCAAATGTGCATATATTATGGTACCAAATCTAAATATGTTACGGTACCAAACTGGCATATATTAGTGGCATCACTTAATTACGGTACCAAATTGTGCATATATTACGGTACCAAATGTCATATATTACGGTACCTAACTGCCATATATTACCGTACCTAATGTGCATATCTTACGATACCAAACTGGCATATATTATGGTACCAAATGTGCATATATTACGGTACCAAATCTACATATGTTTCGGTACCAAACTGGCATATATTACTGGCATAACTTAAGTTACGGTACCAAACTCTGCATATATTACGGTACCAAATGTGCATAAATTACGGTACCAAATGTGCATATATTACGGTACGAAACTGCTATATTACGGTACCAAATATGCATATATTACCGTACCAAATGTGCATATATTACGGTACCAAATTTGCATATATTACGGTACCAAATTTGCATATATTACGGTACCAAAACTGGCATATATTACTGGCACCAGTTTACTGGCATCACAAAACAATGAGCCATATCCTATTGATGCATTTGAACAAAACAATGGCCTACTGGCATCATTTAGACAAAAAGAATGAGCCATTACCATACAAAAGAGCACCGAAAAAGGTTATGGGACGAAAGCAATAAGAAAATACATGGAAAATACGGACGCTACGTCGATACGGCTTCTGTACAAGTACGACGATTATGTCCGTATTTCCCACATATTTTACACTTGTTGGATCTTCTATCTACCTGAGAAGGAATCCTCCGTGTCTTTCGGCGACCAGGGAGAACACAGATGTCCGGGTCACGAATGTAATTCCCATCATCGATTTGAGCATTCATCTCGTGAGTCGGAATAGGGTTGATGATCGACATATATGCATCTCTATACTTCTGGCATCGGAAGTACGGATCACAATAATCGTAAAAAGAATATCTCATAGTCGCAATACACGCTGCTGCATGCTTACAAGGGATTCCACAGACTTCCTATTCTCTGCATGAGCAGGTCCGCTGCTGGATGTCCATCGCAAACGAGCCATCTTCACCGACAACCTCAAATGCCACATTCGAAGACTTACTCACTTTCAACGTGCGAGCAGCAGTTATATTCTGAACAAGTTTCTTTTCTTGTTTTGGACATAACTCGCTGACAAGGCTCAGTCCTCTCTCGCTTCGTTCCTGCATCATCGTCATGATTTTCACGCGAATGGTATCAACCATGCCCTTTACAGGCAACGCTCGTGCTTCTTTTACCCAAGAATTCCAACACTCTGCTTGGTTGTTATTAATAACTCCCCACCTATTCCCGTCGAATAACGCATTTGCCCAACATGTTGGATCTGATCTCTCAATAAAAGTCTGTGCAATTGGCATAGACGCGACGATGCTGGCGATGTGAGTCTGAAACTGAACTGAAGTAGTTGCATAAGCCGCTTTTTTGAAGACGGATGACCAATGTTTCTTGTTGTGCTTCGGGTAATATCTCATCACCTGAAAAAATTAAAAACAAATTTTTTGCATCGTATTCACTAATGTAGTTTACGCATTACTAAACAATTACCTCTTTCTTGAAGTTGTCAACCAAATGGCGCAAGCAATATGCATGACGACTTCCTGGAAATGATATAGAAACAGCTTTAATAATACTCGGATACCGATCTGAGAAGAACGTCAGCTCCCTCAATGTCGACGGGTAATGATGAAACATGCTCCTCAAGTTAGAAAAGAACCACTCCCAATTTTCATCATTTTCAACGCTTACAACGCAAAAGGCAATCGTGAACAAGTCTTCGTTCGCATCCTTTGCGACGGCTGTAACGAGCACTCCTTTATACTTCTTAATGTGAGTACCATCAACAAATATGAACTGCTGACATCCACGAACAAAACCTACGAGACGCGCGTGGAAGCTGATAAAGAACCGACGAAACTTGTTGTCGTCAGGGTATACATTGTACTCTGCCACGCTACCCAGATTGGTTTTTCTAACGGCATTACAATACCACATCAATTGATCAAACGTACCATTGTCCAGCCCATATATGTTACGAATAGCACATCCTTTGCCTCTGGACGCCTTATGGTACCCCACTTCAACTCCATAGTCCCTTAGGATGTCTTTAACCATGGCAGCGGGACGATACGATGGCTCGTCTCGGACCCTCTCTTTCACTATGTTCCCTACCAACAGTGCGTTTGCTCGCGGATGATCACGAGTCCTAAGAGTATCTTCACCACAACTGTGTTGTAGATTGGATCTCCGAATAGCAAACGAATTGTCGCATTTATAACGCGATGCATATATCCGCCACTTGCGTGTCTCATCCTTGCAAACGGCAATGATTTTCTTACGCTCGTTCTTTGTATAGACAAAGTTTCTTCATTGCAATGGAGTAGTTCTTCAAATTCCATCTAAATTCATCTGCATCCCTAAATTTTCCATCTCCCCGAATGCAATGACTCCATGCATCTACTGTGTTTCTTTCAAAATCAAACTCAATAGATTTTCCGTTCTCTTCCGTACTACAAGTAATATTATCAATCATCAATATGAAAACCCTAAATCTAAAGTTTAACAATAGTAAAGTAAAAACAAACCTATTCGCCGGGCCACTTGTACCACATTCATCGGCACGTTCCACTTTCATCGGTATCATTGAAAATTTGTATCGAACAAACAGCTGATACATATTGAAAACATCCGCATTTTCTTTCAATGTCGAGTACAAACTTTGGAACGGAACTTGATACTTTATTGGGTCATGCCGGGAATCGATATCCGACCACCTTCTTCGGAGGGATACGTATATATCGATAAGCGTCGTTGCTTCATTGATTAATAGTAAGGAAGACTACCTTTTATACTCACACATTACAAATAATATCCCGTCACCAACCGTATTTGCAGATGCCATATTTTCAGATAATATGGCAACCTGTATAAATGGTACACTGTATTGATTGGTACTGCATAACTGGACATTTTGGTGCCTTATAGACAGGTTACTCGGTACGTTATATAAATACACAAAGATACTACATAACATAAATGTCCAGTCGGACTACGTCGCATAATATATTAAGGTACGGTAAAACAACATACGATGGTACGTAATATACATAAAAATGGTACGTCGTAACAGTTATATAAAAAAATTTCCAAAATCTCGATGGATTAGCTTCAATAACTATCAAATCCTAACATTCCACCCTTATATCGAGCTCTTGGATCGCATTGAGCTCTCGGATTTGGGCTAAACCTGGAACAAACGCGTGAAATCGATTAACCAAACCAAACCAAACGAAAATCTTGCCTGACAAAATCAACGCCCAAAATCGAGAACACAACGTTCAACAGCCTCGACGATCGTTCTCCGACGTAGGCACGAGCAGAAGGAGGTGGTCGGCAAGAAGAAATTCGTCGACGGGGGGTGGAGCTCGATTTTTGCAGAGGAAAAAAAACCTGAAATGAAATTGTAAATAATTTCATAAGGGTATTTTGGTAATCTCAGGTTATTAGGTACCTAAGTGTAAACTTTTATTCAAATGGGTACGTAGCTTAAAAACAAATCTGACAATGGACTGAAGTGACTTTTTAGTTTTCTATTAGGTGTTGATTCCCGATCTTTCTAAACCTTTAATGGACTAAAATATCGCTAATATTTTAACATTATTACGTTATATACTCTTATCACGTATTTTGTTACCTAACTAGCCTATTTAAACATTATAACATATTCATTAATTAAACAAATAAAGTAATATAGAAAAATTATGATCTATACTCTTATATTACTGGTGAGGGTGAGTTAAAAACTGCTTTTTGGTGTATCTATTAACCAATCAGAATTTTTCTCAAATTATTAAATAACATAAAATAAAAAATAAGAAACCACCCACTATCTTGCATTTATATATTGTCACATTTACCCTTTTATTTTTAGTAATTGACTTAATATGTAATAAATGGTTTATATATTACGTAACACAAGCATATGAGTGTGCAATTTAGACTAATATGCATAGTTATCGAAGGTTAAAACTTACATTACATATATCGAAGGTTATGATCTGCCATTAGACTAAATTACATTACATTTTACATTGTAAATGTTTTCCTCTTATCAAAGGTTAAAACGATGGTTGAATGATTTCTTCTGCATTACATTTTACGTTACGTTTTTACTAATAAATCAATCAACGACGTTGTTTTCACTATGAACGACTTTAGCTCAGTTGGTAGAGCGGAGGATTGTAGTGTGATAGCTGTTATCCTTAGGTCGTTGTTCGAATCTGGCAGGTCGGATATTCTTTCTCTTTTACATTTTAATAATTATTACATTAGTTTAGTTTAAGTGAAATAATTAAAATATGTATATACATACGTACACATTTGCTTCAAGCGGTAATTGGTGTTTATATTTATAATAACTAGGTGGCATATCCGACCGTATGAGGCTAACGAGGCCGTCGCCTCGGGCCCACTGTTGGGAGGGGCCCAATTTTTTTCCATGTAGATATATATCGTGGCAAAATTATTTTATTGTTTATGTTCCACCAGTTTATAGTTTAAATCAAAAAATTAAATTGATATAAAAACACTGGAAAAATACATGAGGCTTATAGCAAGCCAAATGGAGCTCAAAATTGTACTTTTATCTTTATTAAAAAAAATCTGGATATGCTTTTCTATTTATGAAGCAGAAAACCAATATTTTATTAGAGAAAAAGGATAGTTAGGGTCTAAATTTTCATCTGAGGACTTCAATTAAATCGCTTATTCGCGTGGTGTTAGGTCCATTTTACCCAACGTGGATCAAATCATGTAGCGAATTCGTATAAAAGAAGATTAAGATTGAGAATTATCTTTCGGATTTGTCGAGAAAACTTAGGGTGCTAATTCTAACTTGGAGAGCAAGCTTCGTTCCACAATAAGCTCAATTTCGAGAAAATGAATTTACTACAAATGACTGATCACTCTAAAGCAAGCTTTAGAGTCACTATATATACCAACCATGTTGGTATATTTACATAAGTAGCTCTATAATATGACTAATTACAATTAAGCCCAATGCTACTTAATATCAAAGCTAGACGATAACTACATTAATTGAATACGACAAAATAGTCCCAACAATCTTTCCCTTTGTATTCAATTTCCAATATAGTGCGGGTTATCTTCGTCTTGCTATCGGAGAGAGTCCTCGAGTCCTCAAAATCTCCTCTTTAGAAAATCTTCAAGCTCACCCGGTCTTCTAGGCATCGGCTTTTTCTTCGAATCTTCCTTCAAAGTTCTTCTCGCAAATTCCGTAAGATGTACGAAGTTCGTGTTCCATCTCTCCCGTTGAAAGCGGACGAAACTTCCCCTATTTGGGTCAACCTTGTGTTGTGAGATTGGAAGTCCGATTTAAAGTTTGTAGAGGTGAACACGGTTGGCAACTTCGATCATTGATGCGGCGGACACGGTTGGCAACTTTCGGGCGTTGATGATGCTTGGATCACGTGTCGTTCAGTCGAGGAGAGGGCTCGAGTTTAGCCATATTATCCGTTTCGCCAGATTATTCTTTTCCGAATGGAAGATGTCTGGTTCGGCCTCGAAGAGGCGTCACTAGTTCCGGAAGAAGGTAGGTCGTCTCTTTCTTGGATTGTTTTAAGTTGTAAACCTCCTTTGGATGTGGCGTTGCGAGAGAGCCCGGCTTCAGAGTGGTACGTGCGGCGGAAATTGGTGGGTGGACCGACCGATTGTGTATGCATAACCTCTTCTCCCCTTCGTAACGAATCGTGTTAACGATTTCGGCGTGTTAATTTGGAGGTAGTTAAGGACATATAAAAAGGTCGGTGAGGGTAATAACCGGACGAGCCACAAAGGCAATCCGTCGAAATGAGCATCGGGGCCACATAGGCGCCCGTTGACATCAACTAGGAGCAAAGCTTGTAGAAGATGGCCGAAAGCGTTGTTGCTTTGATGTTGAAACGG
>JAPQWV010004937.1:0-24767 GCA_027422505.1 Craterostigma plantagineum
TATGGATCAGTCAGATTTTAGAGATGATTTGCAAAAGACAGGGGTGCCGAGTGCGGCTGATTGGGAAAAGGTGAGAAAATTGGCTGGTTTTCTTTCTCATTTTTATGAGTTGACTTGAAGGTTTCAGGGACGAAATATGTGACTGCTCATTCATTCTTAGATGATATCACTTGTATAGATGTGCTTTTGAAGAAGTGTCTCAGTGAAAGTGATGATTTTAATCTTGTTGACCATGGCTGAATTGATGAAGGTTAAGTTCGACAAGTATTATGGGAAGATTGAGAAATTTAATATGCTTGTCTTTGTTGCCTCGTTGCTTGATCCGAGGAATAAGTTTGCATACATGGAGATTATGTTCAATGATGTTTATGGAAAAATAGAGGGCTCGAGTATGCTTACATTAGTTAAAGATGCTGCTTATGAGATATTTGATGATTACGTGAGAATTCATGCCCCTACCGTTGTTGCTCCTCTCAATGGATCATTTTCTACTACATCTTCAACCGCATCATTGGGAAAAAGAAATTCACCAGTAGCCATGCAACCATCAAAAGTTTTGAAAGATAGGTTTAGAATGGAGATGAAAAGGAGAAAAGAAGAGAGTGGTACGATGGAATCAAAATCTGAATTGGATAAGTATTTAAAAGAGGAAGTTGAGGAAGAATATGATGGTTTTGATATATTGGATTGGTGGAAGGTTAATAGTCCAAGGTTTCCTATTTTATCTTGATTGCTCGAGATGTTTGGCAATTCCAATATCTACCGTTGCTTCTGAATCTGTTTTTAGTACAAGTGGAGAGGGTCTTAGATGCATTTAGGAGCTCTTTAACTCCTAGGGTGGTTCAAGCGCTTATTTGTTGCCAAGATTGGTTTCGTTCAAACTCCACCGTGAGAAGAAAATGAAGATAATTATTATCTTCAACAGTTAGAAGAAGGTGATTTAAAAATTTTGTCTTTTGTCACTTTTTTAAACATAGATTTTTTTGTTAATGTGAGAATCTTTATTGTTTCCTAACAGAATTGAGGATGGCAAGTTGAAATGAATATTGAAGAAGTTTTCTTTCATTCAAGATGGATGCTAAGTAAGTTTTTTCATTTTGTTATCGATCTTATAACATTTTGCGGTGATTTTTGTTACTTATATTGCATTTGTAATAATTTGTAGGATGAAGGATTTTGTTGAACGTGGAAGGATGCTTGAGTTTGAACAATCGTGTCGTATGAATGTTGTTTGTTATTGTGTAACTTTTGTGATGGATTGTGTTATGAATATTTAGACCACCAAGCTGTAACTTGTTAATTTGGTTTTTACATAACCAAACCATTTAACCCTAAAACCGAATAACCCCAAAAACCAAATAGTTATGGGTTTGTTTGGTTTGCGGTGGTTGTCTCAATTGTCAAAAACCGAATAACCAAACCGAATAACCCCGAACACCGAAAATTAACCCATTTGAACACCCCTAAGTATATAGTTATGCATTATATTTCTATGGAGAACTTCACAAAGAATCATATCGAACAGATATCACAAATATTTTCAACCGAAAATAGAAAATTCATGATAGAGCGTTTTTTCCTTGCCATTGAAACGTGGACAACAATACATGTGACTTTGTTATGATGCCATTTTCTTTTGTATTACAAGCTAGGTGGTAATATGGTAAATGGCGAAAAAGCTGCAAAAAGAATACATTCATCATGTTTCTTTAGAACTTTAATTTGTTAAAAGAAAATCTTCTTAACCAGTAATATTACTATTCTTTAGTCAATCTATCGCGTCTGATTTTTAGGTGTATATCACAACTATCCCATATATTAGCCAAAAAATTAAAATTGCCTGAATACAAATTGTCCCAGAAAAAAACATAAAAAAATAAAATTGAAAAAGGGAGAGAAATAGTTCGAGAGAAAAAGGAAAGATTCTTCTCTGTATCAGTCACGTGGGTGTCCAGTTAGTGCACATGCGGTCCTCCATATCCAAAAAGATTTAAAAAAACTAATTAAATCCATAAAAGAAATCATAATTTCGAAAAGGAAAATATGACGTATTGATAATAGTACCCATCTCTACGCAAGTATAATAGACAATCCTCAGCTAATTCTTGTATTGTACCGTACGTATGTGAAAAACAGAGAAAAAGAAACCGAAAACGAAAAAAAAAAAAAAAATTGTGGGGAAGATCTCCGAGACAAGAACAACATCGTATCAAATCAAATTCAGTTTCAGTTCAGATCTCGTCTCTTTTGTTTGCTTATTCAACCCATGGAGCACTGAGGTTATAAACTCAACTATATCGCAGTTCGTTATTGGGCCAATGGAGAAGGGAACGCCGGTGAGGAAGCCAAACGCCTCGACGGCGGATCTGCTGACCTGGACGGAGAATCCGCCGGAATATTCGCCGGCGTCTGCTTCCTCCGCTCGCCCTCATCAGGTATTTTTTCTTTATACTTTTCAGCTCCTTTTCATCAGCTGTGAAGGACGATTAGAAATTGAAATGAGTAATAATCTGAAATTAAACGACAGCCGTCCGATGGGATCAGCAAGGTGGTGTTTGGTGGCCAAGTTACCGATGAAGAGTTGAGGCATTGAATAAAAGGTGAAGTAGACCTGTGTGGCTTTTGTTTCTTCTGTGCATGTTCTCATCGTTTTTCTCTTACATTAATACAAATCTGAAAAGAATCTCTCACCCTTTACAAGTTTTATATGTGTTAGCATAGCACACGAAGGAACCTCATTGAAAGAGACACAAAGCAATCAGTTCCTTGTGGTGCCATTT
The DNA here is from genome assembly GCA_027422505.1 of Craterostigma plantagineum. NCBI lineage: Eukaryota > Viridiplantae > Streptophyta > Magnoliopsida > Lamiales > Linderniaceae > Craterostigma > Craterostigma plantagineum. The sequence continues at coordinate 2,781 of JAPQWV010004937.1, forward strand.
TTATTACAATACATATTGAGTGGAAATCTTTCATATGTGTGTTTGAGTTGTGGGAATTCATTCTTTCGAACTTGTTTGCACTGAATAATTCTTCAGATTTAGTCCCTAGAGTAAAATCTTGTCGCTCATCTTAATTTACTCCGAAAATTCATTCGAATTTGCAATGATACCTCAGAAAACCGTGCTCGGGTTACAAAATGAAGGAGATAACTGGGAGCGGCATATTTAAAGCCAACGGAGAAACAGAATTGTCTGAGTACGAGACGTCGATCACACCCCTGTCGTAAAACTGGAGTCAGAATGTACCAGGTAACAGTTTAACGTAGCAATTTCAAACGTTTTTTCGACGTCTTTTACTGAATATTTTTCCGTCTTCCTCGTCAGCAAGCACTCTCGGGAATGAGCAACATCAGCTTCGGCGAAGAAGAAGCAGTCCTTCCCAAGAAGCCCATTACAGTCGCCGAAGCTGCTAAGCAAAGAGAACTGAGCGGATCTTTGGACAGCGAATCAGAGGACAAACTGAAGAAACAAATCTCCATGGGTAAGAAGAAGGAGCTTTCTGGCCACGATATCTTCGCCCCGCCCCCGAAATTCAACCGAGGTCATCAGTTCCTCGACCTTTGGCTCTGAGAGAAAGCATTACCATAGGCGTAGGGGATCACAGCGTACGTTTTCGAAATCTTTGAAATCATTGCACATTCTTGTTCATTTTTTTTCCTTGTAATGAAGTCCCTCCTTTGTTTTTCTACAGGGAGATGAGAGCGGCGGTGGTTCTGTGGAAGAGCACTCGATGAAGACGGCGAAGAAGGTGCCAGAGAAGAAGCTCAATGAGCTCAGTGGGAACGGCATTTTTAAGGAAGAAGGCGAAGGGGAACTAAATCGGCGGAGAAAGCTCTGAGCTCGGCGAAATTGCGGGAAATGAGTGGCAGCAATATATTCGCCTCCGACGAAAAGGTGGAGCATAGAGACTATTTCGGCGGGGTCCGCAAGCCGCCAGGTGGCGAGAGCAGCATAGCCCTCGTTTGATGAACCTCTTTTTACCTCTGATCTCATCATCATGTGAGTGATTGGCTCGTGTTGTTTTCGTGTTTCTTGGTGTGTTTTTTGAGTTGGGATGACTTTGAGAGCTTAGCATCTTTTGTTACGACAGTATGTACTCTATACACGTATCTATGTAATGAATTATTTATGAATAGACACTCGACCTATGTTGTAAGATTGCAACGAATTCCAACTTTTCTTGAGCACATTCTACAGTTTTTGAGAGAGATATTATAGAAACCTATGCATGCATGTATGTTCGTGCCATGAGCTTGTAACAAATTTTAAAACAAAGTGTTTGTCTTCTCAATAGATCTTTGTAATAAAATGGTGTTCAAACAGATTTCTCTTCTCTACAGTTTCAGTTTCTTGAAATCGATCTTTTCCACGGGATAAGAGTACGCCTCGTAATTGATCTGTTGCCCGAGAGAACTCATCTTCGTCAAAGCAGTTATCAGGTCGACCTGAAAAAAACATATTACGTCGAATAAAGATGCGAAATCCGCCAATTTTTCGCCGCAAGAATCTTGTGTTTTTCGAGAAATGTAAGGACTAACTACTAAACCTCATAATCTGTTTGAGAAACAGTTTCACGGCTGCGTTGGTACTTCTCAATCCACGGCTTAACTTCTGAATCTGAAGCAAGCAATGCCTCAGTTGCAGACTGGTCTGGCCCGAGAAACGCCGACATAACAGCCAACTGCAAACCAACATTATACAACACAGAAGAATTTTACGCTTTAAATAATCATCGCATGAGAATAGGACAAGAATGAACTGTTATTGTTATTTTTACCTGTCTGGGACTAAGGCCAACAGCTTTGAACTTTTCTTTCATGTCTGAAACGCTCGAGTTTCCCACTGAGGTACCCTTCCTTCGGGGTCGGGATTCTCAGCATCAGACCTACCAAACTGCCTATCGAAAAGGCCCCACTGCAAAAAAAAAAAACGAAAGCGAAGATTAAGAATTATAGAGACGTAAGGCTATGAACGGTAAAGGAAAGATTCACTTACTGGCCAGTTGAACCGTAAGCTGTGTACAGTAGAGTTCCCTTCTCTTCGTTCCCACCGCATTTTCGAATGGCTGAAGCTATGAAGGTAGATTTTACGCCGCTTTGTGCTGCATTATACGCCAAGAACGAATTGAGTTCGATATATCAAAACTTGATGTTTTTCATACGATTTTGTGATTTAAATGTCTTATCGAATCTTATATAGGAAAAAAGTTCGGTTTCAAACTACTCACCTGCGAATTGGATGAGATCGGCGTAAGAGATAGGGCCACCTTTGGAGTATGAATCTATCTCTTCTCTTCTCACTTCCTCCAAGAGACTCAATGCGCCAGCGAGATTTTTATTTTCTGGCCGACTAATCTCTGAGCTTCAGAAAAGAAACATATCAAATCAAAGCAAATCCCATGAAAAAAAAATGTATCATAAAGAACCACAGTTGTAATAAGCAGTTGAAATACAATAGCAGCCTTGGCAATATAAGAATGAGCTCTGTTCTAATCTAACTAAATGTGCTTTGGAGTTACCTAAAACGTATCGATCCATTGGGGCCACCGATTTTGTAGCCTGCAAACTTAAAAGGAAGAACTCATGTAAGTCTTTTCTTTCTCCGTATACATAGAAAAAGCAATTCTTGCCCGAAACAAGACTATATTATCGGCTGACCTTATCGTAAGTCATAGCATCATTTAGTGCGAGAGTTAGTACAGATGGGACGAGTTCGGGGTGTTCCTGTGAGAGATTTATACGAACAATTAGCATGCAATATCGCTCAATATCCACAAGTAGCATTTTTATACCTTCAATGCAGTTGCAAGGGTCCCTTTTACTTTCGCTGCAACACAGAGATTAAGAAGGAAATGCCAAGACATTACACAACAAAAGAATACGAATTGTTTGTTCGTTTCCCTCAATCTTACACTGAAATTCCGAACGTTGTCTGCGTTGTATCAAATCAGCAGCATTAGCAACTTCAATCGATGAGCTCGATCTAGCAATTAGGTCCTGAAATGAGCGTTCATTGAAAAAAGGAGCAATTTTTATGAAGCCCACAACCCTACTTTCCAATGCATTAAAGCATGTAGACGCAAGAAAAAGAATTGTAACTAAATAAACACGCAAACACACACAAGAAAGAAAATTTCTCACCATCCCAACAGTGGCACCAAAGTATGCACCAGAATACTGCGTCGAGTGATGTAATGATCCTCACCATCAGCTTCGAGCTTGCAGTTTGTTCTTCCTGTAAATGCCAAGACAAGACAAGAAAGAATGAGGAAAGAAACGCTTTTTGCGGCAACGGACTCATAGTTGGACTTACAGCTTGATGATAAGGCAAGCAGACATTGCAGATTTAGATGGCGAAGAAGGAAGGAAAGCAACAAAGGATGGGACAGTTGAGATGAATGACACCATTCCCCATTTTTTCTCTTTTTCTTTCCTATTTTTTGGAGTGTGTGTGTGTGTGTGTGGAGGGAAGAAAAATGAAACAAAGTTGTGTAATGAAGTGAGGTGTATGTATGTGAGAGGTTTCAGCAGCATGAGATTTTAGGCTGCTTTCCTTTGTTGACGTGTCGTCGATGTTCGTTTATCCTTCTATCCTCAACTGCCTTCATTATTGGCATTGGCACTCGTATATATCATTTACAATAAGATATTTCCCATTTCGCTCTGCAATATAGCGTATGCCAATTTCAATTCGCAATCACCATAGAATCATATAAAAAGTAATTTTGAATTTTAATTGATTAAAATCGATACTTTTAACCTTTGCAAGTTATTCACTGTCGTAAATTCAAAGGAAACGAAGGTAAAGTTGATGAAGAGCCATGAAGGTGAAATTTAGGATCTTATTAGACAAGGTCACAACTTTGGGCTCTTGTGCAATTCGCAAAACTCGAGGTTATGTTATGGTAAGATCGAACATGGATTATGTGGAGCCCACCTTTGACATACAACACCATCGTATCGCTTCCTTTTTATAGACATGCAATTGTAAATTTGTCATTTTTTACTTTCGAAATTAAAAGAAAGCATAAGGTAATACCGCTGTAAGATCATCGTCATCACCAACTCACCAACCTCACCGTCTTTCACTCACCAACAAAGATCCCACTAACCATTCTTGGGAAATCTTTAGTTATTTTATTATTAAAACAGGAATAAACACGGTGCTGCTGCTCGATATTCCGACCAAAAATCGACGATGGCAATGGCTCTCCGACGCCTCCGTTCTATGTCTATCACCTCATCGCGTCTTTACATGGTTGATTTTGAGCTTTTATATTATTTTTCATTCGTTGTGAATGAGATGCTTGCACCCGTGTACGTGCAAACGTATGGATTTATCATTGTCAGCTAATGCTATATTTCTCCAGTTGTTTGTATGTCTTTTTCTTGTTTTGATTCTTGATTCTCAACAGTCCTCGTTGGCAAATCAAGCCGTTACCCACAGGGAGAGCCAGCGAGTTACGGTAGGCAAATCATACTCTTCTTCTTTTTCGTTATAACTTCATTTAGATTTATGCATAGGATGAACGGATTGGTGAAATTTTTCTAGTTTGTTTAGATTTTATATTGAGCATTATCCGAGTCATTTAGATCTGTGTGTATGTTACGTGCTTGACTAAATGTCTCAACGGATATAATGTTAATTAGCTTTCAAAGGTAAGTGGATTCATTGCGGATTTTTCGAAAGCTGTTTTCTATCTTCAAGCCTTGCAAAACCCGTTTGCCGTAAATTTATTTGTTCGAATCGAAAACCATTGTTTCCAAATTCCATTTCGTAATGGTCGTATTCAGCATTTTGTTTTTTTTTTTCCCAAGCTGAGCATTTAATACTGCAGTGGACAAAACAATTGAACACTCCATTGGAAGAGATCGATCCAGAGATCGCCGACATCATAGAGCTTGAAAAAGCAAGGCAATGGAAGGTTCTTTCTTAATACATATTTCCTTAAGGGAAAAAATATATGATTTTGTGTATCTTTATGTCATATATATCTTTATGGTTTAAATCAGGGATTGGAGCTTATACCATCAGAGAACTTCACATCATTGTCAGTCATGCAAGCAGTTGGATCAGTTATGACTAACAAATACAGTGAAGGATATCCCGGGCACGATATTATGGGGGCAACGAGTATGCCCTTTTTGGTGTTTTATTGCAAATATATCGTTTTCATTCATATCTTTTCACGCTATATATTGCCCCTCAGTTTCTGGGTGATGAGTTTGTCTGTTGAAGGTACATCGACATGGCAGAGAGGTTATGCCAAAGCGTGCTCTAGAGACTTTTCAGTTGGATCCCGAGAAATGGGGAGGTCAGTTTTTTTGTCTCGGAAAATGCCGAAGCGTCTGAAAACTTGATCTATTTTCGGGAGTTGACCTAATAATTCAATCCATTTGAAAGCGATTTTAATCATATAATTATGTATCTTTGCAGTCAATGTGCAGTCCCTGTCTGGCTCGCCTGCTAATTTTCAGGTTTACACTGCTTTGCTAAAACCTCACGAGAGGATAATGGCTCTTGATCTTCCTCACGGTGGTCATTTGTCACACGGTTATCAGGTGCTTCTTACACGGTTACATTTGCTTGACTTCCTTTTTTGTTTTGATTTCTCCTTTTACACTTATAAAATCCATTTTCTGTTGCTCATTTATGGCTTTACTACTGCAGACCGACACGAAAAAGATTAGTGCTGTATCTATATTTTTCGAGACAATGCCCTATAGATTGGATGAATCCACTGGCTATATTGACTATGATCAGGTCCCTTTTCTTTTCGTTCGATGAATTTATACTTCCTTAGCCTCGAGATCATTTCTGAGAGTTGTCTTGTCATTACAGCTGGAGAAGAGTGCTGTTCTTTACAGACCAAAGCTGATTGTTGCTGGCGCGAGTGCTTATGCTCGCCTTTATGATTATGCAAGGATTCGCAAGGTACGTTTGCTTCGAACCTATTATCCCGAGTGTCATGGTTCGCTTTTCTTCATTTCTTTTATTTCCCTTCCCCGAAAAAAGAACAGTAGAAAACATATAACGTCTAAGCCTTGGATGCCCTCTTGGGCAGGTTTGCGATAAGCAAAAGGCTGTACTCTTGGCTGATATGGCACATATCAGTGGGTTGGTAGCTGCTGGCGTCATCCCATCACCTTTCGACTATGCAGATATAGTCACAACCACAACTCACAAATCACTACGGGGCCCACGTGGAGCGATGATCTTCTTTCGCAAGGGAGTGAAAGAGATCAACAAGCAAGGAAATGAAGTAGGCTCTGCTTCTTTCACCAGCCTATTGATCTCCTCAGTTCTTCTATACTATGTTATTGGAATGCGGCTTTTTTTTCTTATGATCTTTCGTTTTAACAGGTTAGGTACGACTATGAAGACAAAATCAATCAAGCTGTTTTCCCTGGGCTTCAAGGCGGGCCTCACAATCATACTATAACTGCTTTGGCTGTTGCACTAAAGCAGGTCAGATTGAAATTGCCGTGTAAAGTTCTTTTAGACAGTTTCTTTGCTATACATAACCTTAGCTGACTTTGGTTTACGAATTACTTCGAACAGGCAATGACACCTGAATATAAAGCATACCAAGAGCAAGTTTTGAAGAACTGCTCGAAGTTTGCCGAGGTAACAGTAGCCTCCATAGATGAATAAAAGCTTATGATATTGTCGTCCTCTGACAGCTTTGTCCCTCTAATTTTTCTTCACAGTCATAACATGGCTTCAATTCATGTTCTTTTCCAGGCATTGACTAAGAGAGGCTATGACCTTGTTTCTGGTGGAACTGAGAACCATCTTGTTCTGGTGAACCTTAGAGACAAGGTAACAAAGCCCTGCCTTTGTTCTTCAGATATGAGCTTTCATCTTGTTATTACATTGAATTGAACACATGAATCTTTTTTATCTTCAGGGCATAGATGGGTCGAGGGTCGAAAAAGTATTGGAAGCTGTTCATATAGCAGCCAATAAGAACACTGTTCCTGGGGATGTCTCTGCAATGGTCCCTGGAGGAATTCGAATGGGTAGGCCTTAGTGGTGCTATATTGTCATTTAACATCAGTTTAGCCCTTATTTTTTATTAATCTTTCTCCAAAAACTGTAATATAAAGGTACGCCGGCCCTCACATCGAGGGGATTCCTCGAAGAAGATTTCGTGAAGGTTGCAGAGTTTTTCGACGCAGCTGTGGAGTTGCCTTGAAAATAAAATCTGATACAAATGGTATTAATTTTCCACAGTTTCTTTCCTCTTTCCTTTCCTCTCCGTCTCTCTTTGACGACTGTAATAATCGAATTGTTTCTTGTGAATGGCTGAATACTCTCTCAAGGGACGAAGTTAAAGGACTTTGTGGCGAATATGAAGGCCGACGGGCATCAATCTGCGTTGTCGAAGCTTCGCCTTGATGTCGAAGAATACGCTAAACAGTTCCCGACCATTGGGTTCGAGAAAGAAACCATGAAATACAAAGACTGAGACCTTTTTTTTTTGTAAATCTGAAGGTGCAATAACTGAATTGGATCATGATTTCCTTTTCTCTTCTGTTATTGGAAGTTTTCTCACAGCACTTGTTTGCAGTACTGTTTTATCTTACACGTAAGAAACCTTGTTTCGTTGAATGACTGAGAGTTAGCTACCATTACACCTCATGTTATCCTGCTATTAAAAAAAAGACTCCAAAAACTCCACATGACCACCAGCCCGATAAAAATGAGGACATGAAAATTTCTGAATGACGCATCAATGGATTGATTAATAAAAATATATAAAAAACAAGCGAACCTTTTCAACAGTGGATGCCGAGTGATAGAATAGATATAGTTAGTGTTTCTCTCATTGATAACCCACAATATTTCTTGAAAATTTGGATCGGCGCTGGAGCCCACATACAATACAAAGTGAAAATATATTCCACTCATTGTCGAGTCATAAGTTTGGTCTCTAAGAAATATCACTACATCATCCTATTCCTTCCCAGGACAGGACTAGAAGATATTGTTGGAGAAGTCACAGGTAGTAATATCATCATCATCATCATCATCATCATTACTATCATCTCACATCATATATTATAATATATCTATATATATATATACATACTATTAATCATACTTTTCCTCATTAGCAGCAGCACCATTATCATCACTTGGAGCATCAGGTCCAGGAGGAATTCCAGGGAAATTAGTAATACTATATGAAGTAACATCATTACTGACCATCATGCTGCAATTTGCAGAAAAGGTAAGAGAACGCTAACAACACATGCCAACGGAAAAAACATATATGAATTTATTATCGAGTTATCAAAAGTTTGAAGTGCTTAACCTTTTGTCAACAATGACCATTGATCGTAGTTCACAGTTGCGAAACCTGAACATAAACGAAAAGTACATATCTCTGTGCATTACTATTCTGCACCAGTTACATGCTGAATGGAGTTAAAGATAAAGGTCAGAATTGTTTTACTTACGGTTTGCAAATCTCTGTCTTGATCGATGCATGGCAGTCATCTCCGAATGAGCGGAGAGTATGAGCTAGGAAGCCATAGTGAGTCACTACAGCTATTTCCTTCTCCTTTCGTGTCCATAACCTGACAGAAAAAAAATGCAGTTATGTAAGATTAAAACTTACGAATTCACAATTTAAGTACATGTAACCATTTCATGAAGTCGAGGCCCCTCGCACTGATTTCTTCATTCTTCTCTCGAGTTTCAAGCTTCCACAGATTATCAGCATCACTTTCGATCTGAACCGAAAATAAAAAAATGAAAATCATAGCAGAACATGCAATGGTTATTTTTCGTAGATGTTATGAAGAAAAAAGAAACTGAAAAAGCTTTGAGTTACTTGCCAGTGAGAAATCAATTGCTGGAAACAAAGGCTTGTACTCGCTTATGCTCCTTCGCTTATCATACCAGTATACACCCTGTGCATGCAAGCATAATTTATGTAGAAATTAGAGATCAGAAGAACGCATCTATCAATGTTTTGAATGATTTCATTCCTTCACCATTAAAATCTAGGGTGTAACTATATGTCTATCTGGAAATATCGTATTTATGAGACACTTCTATATTCTGAGTCAATGCCTATCTACTGCAATGTATTGCACCGGCGTTAGATCTTGATAGAAAGAAACAAAAAGGGACAGAGAATCTTTGTGCGTATCTAATTGGTACCAAATGTTCGCGACAAAGTTCCATAGCCACAAAGGGAGGGCTATTTAAGCTTGAAATCGCTGGGCGATCACCCTCTCCAGCGTTTGCGACCATTAGTGCAGGTGAGTCGATCCCATCGAGATATGATTCTCCCCCAAACACACCAACTGCTGTTTGCAGAGTCCTGCAATGAAACACAGTTTCTATAATAAATAGTATCAATTTTGACAATTATCTAAATTGGAATTCTCTCAAGATTTACAAGGAAATAAAATCTTCAAAGAGCATCTATTTTCCTCATTCTCAATCAAGTTAAGATGATATAGATAGCAAAATTGCCTCATCAAAGGGGAGACAACTATCAGCTCGATCTTACTTGAAAGACCCAACGAATGAACATGCTTACGCAGTTTATCGACCTGTAATAACAAGAGAGTAGATATGAATCCTATTTACAAAAAGATACAGTGATATCAAAATCTTTATCAATAACATGGTACACGTGTAAATATCAATTCATAATTTATCATTTAACAATCTTTTACAATGATATGGCATCCCAACGTTATTAATTGCATCTGAAAGTTAAATGTACTTAAAAGAAGGAAATGTGTGACATGTTATATTAAATATTTACTTGCTCCCAACCAAGAGGTGTAAGATGTGCATCAAAGTATTTCGGTGACTTGCTTGCAAAATGATCTTTCTCCAGAGCCACATTGTGGAATCCTTGAGCATGCCTCACCTGAAATACAATAATAACCTATATTACAAAACATCCTAATTCCATATCTATACGTGAAATTGATAAGTAAATAAGGAAAGCACGTGCCCAGTGTATAGTTTTGCAACGCTGCAGAGGATACATGCCTTGCCCCTCTGCAGTACTCATATCTGCAGCAATAACATGAAACTGCATAAGCATTCTCTGTGGATCCATGAAAACATATGAACATATAATCATACACAAATGCATTCAGAGGAAATGTTTTGTGCAAACCTTGAGAAGAGTATAAGAAAGTGAGAGTTAAGAAAAAACTGATTAACACCAGTAAGGTAAGAAAAAAGCTGATTATGTTCCCAGCTGCAATGCAAAGACGATGTGACTTTTCAAATCATCAAATACACAAACAACAAGGGCAGTAAGGATGATCATATCAGTAAATTCAACGACATGGCCACTTCCAACAACTGTCCAAATTTGAGGCTGTTAACTGTTTTCTTGATAGATTTCAAGAACTAAATGAATCGTATGCCGCATGCAAAGATGGAAGTAAAGCCTTCAAAGAAACTTAGAAGATGATTTACCTTGAATTGTTAACCAAAGAAACTTGAAAGACAAGACATTCCCTGGAATTGATAATCCACATCAATAGATTATCCCACATCATCTATTACGGGATCTTCCAGTTGATTTGTGACGAATATTCTGAGTTTATATAGATGCCCATATTAATTCAAACAACTACCTAACGGATTATTAAAAATAACGGTCACTTTCTTCTTTTATTAACAATCAAATCTGTTGGTTCTCATCTTGTAGAAATTCTTCACCACATTTCTTTCAAGAATCCGGTACTATATATTCTCGTTAATGCTCCGGAAAGTGAGATATCAAAGCAAACTGTAACAGTCATCACATACTATTCTATCATACGAAAAGCCCATGCTTGCACCTGCTAACAAATCTTCTTCTTCCGAAATTGAAATCAGAATATCACAGTATAAGGCCGAAACTAAATGCCCGTCAACATCAGAGTAACATTACGTATCACTACTATGCCTCATAGAATCATCCAGTTCATTAGTGCAGATAAAAGGACATTTACATACAGCAATGACACGCACACGAGCAACACATACAAAACGTGCAGAATGTAATACAGCATTAAAATTCAAAAGAAAGAAGAACGGAGACCCGCGATCAAAAGAAAGCAAAATAGAACGTAAGAGATGCAGCGAAGGCTGAAGCATTCAACAATTGGCGGCAAAAAAAGAGCGATTTACCCGCGTTGAAGAGGACACGGAGATAATATCCGAGGAGGACGGTGATCGGTCGAAATGGGAGCTGGCGTTCCTCCGACGGATCGTCCGGCTTAAACCGATCAGTAGATTCTTAATCGTCCTATTGTTATTGAAGCTGAGCGGTGGAAGTAAAAACAATGGCGATGACAAAATGTTGACGAAACTCATAAAACCGTCTGCCGATTCGCAGACGTATTTTGAAAATTCTATTGCTAATCAGAGCAACGTCGTTTTAGTTTAGTCATTCTTCTTCGGCTAGCTAAGCTTAGTTGATGATCCTCTCACTGATGATTACAGATTAGTTCCACTTTTCATAAACATATAAAATACTAAAAACTTTTTATTTCAACATTTTCATCCTAAACGGAATTATTGTTATTCCAATTAAAAATATTTTATGTTCATAACAAAACCATATCCTTGTTCGATATTGAACGAGTACGTATATAGCTGCTATATTAGTTCGATCTTGAACGAGTATGCATAGCTGCTATATTTGTTTGATTCACCTTATTAGCATAGCTTTTTCAGCCCATCCACTAACTTCTTAATATTCAATTTGGAATATATACATATATTTCTTTTCTCGGGAAACAGCTGCAAGCAAGGTCGTCGGGAAAATTGGTCCTCACGAATATATCGCAAATCCAAAAAGAGAGACGATATAAGCAAATGCTAAAACCTTCACACAAGGAAGAAAAATGGCCTAGACTAGAGCTTTAACACACACACACACACACAGAGTATAATGTACCACATATATATGAGATTGAAGAACAAACTAACTAAACAAAAGTGAAGACGGAAACAAATAGAACAACCATTCGAAGCCTTCCTCTTCTCTTGTAGTCATAATCTAACTCAAAGACATCTTCGGTAATATAATTAGTCGAAGCAGATCATAGAGCTCATGCTCTTCTTTTGAATCCCATCGATCACTGAGTATGTATATGTTTTGAGTTGACTGACCACTTACAGAAGTAGCAGGTTCTGAACCGCGCATATGTTAAATGCTGGCTAATGTTCTTGCTGCGTAGGAGTGTCTGATACAAGGCCTAGAAGGGCTAGCGTTTGCCTGAAAATTCTCGAAAAAGGTTTGCACATTAGAGCAATAGGAAACTGTATTATCTTAACGGATGGCGTGGGGAAAAAAAGATCATAGATGTTCTGTTGCGATGGCTTATACGGCCCTATATAAATGTTCTGTTGTCATACTATGCAAAGATCTCTTACCTACCTCAGTCAAGGTCTACCTTAAACATGATATGGAGAACAAAATATGTGATAAATCAATCCCCTGAATTGTAGGTAGATGAAGAAGGTGCATGCAATGCACTAGTCAGATAAGGTTTACTTACTGAGGTACAGAGGTCGTCATGCTCGACTGCTTCACAAAACTAGTCAACGGTCCGCGGAGATTTGGATATTTATTCAGAGCACTTTCGAGTTGAGCTGCTGGCAACTGCAACAAGTGTTAAAGAAGGGATAAAAGTATCTGTCTGCATTTGCACCAATTATAACAAGTGAGGAATACTTGAGCTTATGTTGATCTTTATATTTGGCATAACGCCTCTCAATATTTCATAATAAAGAGTTAAGTTCTAAGGACCATATATTATTAATTTAATAAACAAATTACATGCTGAAAAAAATTACGTCTACTAAGCAAAAACAAAGAAATATTATCAATTCATTTATCCCATAACAGTAAGTGAGACAAACAGATACCAGTAACAAAACACGGAAGGAATGTGGCTGTGTCTGAGATATGCATTTTAGAACTCCAACCCATAGTTTAGGCATTCTCCATATCTGTAAGGGAAAAAAAGCAACAAAAACTGAGTTTTGGACAAAGTTTAGTAAAAAACCTGCTTTCATGTTGTTGTGTACCTGTCTGTGCACGAGTTTGGACAGAATTTCCATCACGAAATCGACCTGAAAAATGGATGAAATGACATAAAAGTTAACAGCTGTGACCATGTCACTAATGCATTCAATAACTGTATTCCATAAGCGATTGAAAGACATTAACACGAAAATTGTGAAGATGCTAATTTCAGCAACTGGGCATTTCATAAGAACTTAAAAGTAAGATCTAGAGATGGCAAAGACATATATACCAGGTTTGGATATGCATCGATTGCTTGGATTACGGTTCGCATGAAGAGCAGCGGAAGTGGAGTGCGATCGACCTAGAAAGAAAAAATTAGTGAAGTTAGCACAAACATAACAGAACGTTCTCTACCAACAATAAGTACATCCATCCCCACCATTTGGTCCAAAGATTTGGCAAGAACTTGCTGAGTAAACACCGTCCGTTGCTCGAAACATGCGGAGCAAACATCTGTGATCTGTCAAGAGATTAACATTGCGTTATGATACAAAATTTCGAAAGCAAAAGCAAACTGATGTCACTCATTGGAGACAGTTTCATCCAGTAGTACATGTCATGAAGCAAAAGAACAATGTGCTTTTACGCTAACAGAAAGTTGTAACTTAGTGACGCAGAGTACAATATTGCACTCGATCCTTCATGGTAAGCCATCAACAAAACGCAGTTGAAATTTCCACAATTGTAATCCAACTATATTATATCAAGATGACCAGAAAATCTGAGAGATCTGGGTGTAACCTTTTTAAGAGGAATACCATCTCTTTCTGGAGAAATGTCATGAATTGCAACTAAAACTTCAACAGGTGTCATTGCTGGACCTGCATGGGCAGAGCCCTGTAGAAGCAATTAGAGACATAAATACAAAAAGATAGCATGAAACGGCAATCACGATTTTCTTAAACTCTTATCAATCACTCATCAGATAGCAACATTAAAAAAATTCAGATAGAAATTGCAATTGTAATATTGCAAATGGATATAGCCCAATCAATATTTTTTGCCACAATAATATATTTAGACTCATGCATACCTGTAGTATATGAGCTAACACAACCTGAAACTGATCCAAGGGAAGGAGGACAAGGCGAGGGAAAATCTATAAAACCTAACATTGAAAAAAAGTTCTAAATTCTAGTCGAAAGAAAAATGGAAGAGATATCAATTTTATTACTATTATGTTTAGCTAGACTAGAATTGGAAAGAGAAAAGTGAACAAAATTCAAGAAACATTGCCAGCATAATATTTCAGGAACAAACAAATTCGGCATGCACTGAACAAGTGTTATTGGATATTGCATATTATCAAAATCTATAACAAGTTTCACACTCACTGTGTCCAGGCAAACAATCTCACACTAAATAAGCAGTAATAAGTAGCTACCTCATCTCTTGAAATTGCCGATATAATTGGTACGAGAATAGCAGCATCCTGAAAGGTAAATAGTAAGGACCAAAGTGTTCAAGAATCTCAGCAGAGATGCATAATAGGGTAGCAGTGATGAACCTTTATTTTGGTGTCATAAAGATGTTTGACGGTCACCACAATTTCTTGAGCAGGTGTTGTCCCCTCACACAGTACATTAATCACCTAACATATGAAATTGGTAATTATAGGATGAAGATACACAAGAAAAGCTGCAGAAGAGATGTTTAGGTTATTTGATGAAAGGGTTAACACAAGCAACCTGTATTAATAAAGGTTCACTTCCTTCAGGTGGATTGGATATTATATGCAGAAGTTCAGCAGATGATGATGCAAACGTCCTTATAACAAGAGGGATATGACGATGCACAGCCTACATCACGGAGGAGTAGTCAGAAATTCAAGGAGCTCATCCGCAAGAAAAAACACGAACATGAACCAAACCAATAATAAACTTCATGGAAGGACATACATATAGACGAGCTTCAAAGTCCAACAGGTAATGTCAAACAATCTTGGAAAAGCTAGTAAACACAGTGGACATAACTGGATTTTGAAATGAGCATATTACAACAAGCATATTCTGATAGGCTCTTGCATGGAATCCATGATCCCAAAACTACAGCAAATATCACTCATAAAGCTATTGACTGCATAACACTTGACCAATTTATTATGGAGCGGTCTCCATAATTTATAGGTTTAAGCCGTATGATAACTCATTCAAAAGTAAATTACAACAGGTCTCATGATAAATGGCAGTAATACATTCAATATATTCTTTGGTAATCTTTAGGAGAAAAGCGTACAAATAACATAACTGTAGTTTGTCTAAATGTAAGCTGCAACGTTCATGAAATTCTAATTGAAACAAGAGACAGAGACCTGCTCAACAGCTTTCGGAGCACGCGCGTAAGTGTCGAACACCCGATTGAGAAGAATGGGTTTCTGCAAGGTTGAAAAGCAAATAAGCCACGGATTAAGTGACACGACATAATTTCATCGCCGAATAACATTCCACCAACCTTTGCACATAACGAGAAAAATAGGGAAATGTAGTCCAGAGCTTGACAGGATGATACAACATTGTCAGATTTAGTAGAGGTACTTAGGGATGTTGCAGGTTCTGAAACGTGAGAAACACTAGTGGAAGCTTCTTGTCTTTCCACCTATATTATGGAGCACAACGGGGTTGAAGAAATGATTAGCTGTAGAGTTCTGTATAAATGCCACAACAGAATAGCATGGTCTATAACATTTTATGTTTCAGATAGAACCTTATGCTACTCCTTATAAAAAGATATTCTATTCAAGCATACCTCGGATTCTGACAGTACAGTTCCTGAAGCCAACTGATCTATAGCTGACATGAACATATTTGTAGCATATTGCTCAATGTTTTCAGACAAAAAGCTTATGGAATATAGTTTGTTTGACACCTGTAAAGGTATAGGATACAAAAAGAAGATCATCCCAAGAATAAACATTTAATAGGTGGATAACCAAACACAGACAAAAATTATTTCGCCATTCTAAAGGAAAAAGAGCAAGAACTTAGCTTTCTTTTTTATTTTTCTTACCAGGCGAATAGCCTTTGTTCGAACATCGTCCTTGGAGTGAACAGTACACTGCCATGTGGATATCAAAAGAATAAAAGAAAAAAAAAAGAATGTGAGATATTTTCCGATGATTGCACGAGGGAAGTCATAAAATTCACTGAACAAAGAAGATATAATCCTAGAATGATCTTTTCCACATCATAAACAATATGACCAATTACATAAGAGAGGCGTGGTTCTTGCAACAACCTGATCGATCCATTGTCATATGTTTTTAAAAGTCCGCTTTTTTATAACTTTTCAAAGACATGTGAATAAGCAAAACTGCGTATTAGAACTTTTAACAGTATAATGTTTTTAGAACATAAAAAACATGCCTTCAGAACATGCTTGTCGACATCCTGGACGGCCAAGGATTAAGCTCCACAATGTACCTAGGCCCTGAGTTACACGGTCACTATCACGGACATCTGCTCCAATATAACCACCAGTACATACGTCAGAAAGCAGCCTCAGCACGGAATCTGGTACATGAGGAGCTTCACCAAGAAGTCGGCCTAAGGACTTGTCAGATGCAGGTAGCTTTTCAAGAAAGGATCTAACCTGAAACGAGATAAATATTTTAAAAAGTTTAACACATCTGAACAATATAGCAGATAATAGCAGGAAAGTCGTGATATCTCTTACCACTCCTAGAAGAAATTTCTCAAATGCAGCAGAAGATGATTCTGAATCCGACAGCATTAGACTATAGAGATGGTAAAGAATATGCAGAACAAGTTCATGACCCTGAAAAATGATAGAATAACAAGTGAAGAGATGAGTCTACAAAGATCCAGCTGAAAGCAAAGTGAGCATAACAATGACTGAAGGAATAAATGTAGGAATAACAAAGACAATACCTCCTGTTTGTAATCAGACACAATATGTTTCTCCACCACTTCAACCAGATCATCAACGTCACTCTACAAAAGGAAAGTTAAATAAATAAGCACATCAATTAGTTTTGAGATGTCCAACCAACATTTAAACTATCAATGCAAAAGATAAAAAGATGCATATTGGCAGCTGCTGACTGGAAGTAGTGAAAAAGAAATGAATAATACGGTACAGTATCCTATCCACTCAATTTGTCATTTGTCATCTGCATCCTGAAAGGTGATTATGATACTATAAGACAAATATTCAAGCGCACATGATATTCAGATAAATCAAAAGATAATTCTTTAAAACACGATTGACTTCCGCTAGTTGAACAAAAACACTTTAAAATGTGTTCCCGAGTAGGTTGCCTAACAGTGGTGTAGAAATAACAGCATACAATATCACGACTAAACTCAAACAAACTCTGTTGTTGCTGTTAGTACTTTCAAATATAAGTAGGCACTTAATTGCTCCATGGGTGAACTTATTTTCTGTCTGTGATTTCAGAACTTCTACACCAAGATTCATTCATGACGCCGAAAATTGGGAGTAAATTTAGTTATAACACTGTCCTTTAGTTTGGCCCCCAAAAAACTGATTGCACGACCGTAGAATCTGCTTTCCAGACAAACCAAAGTCTCCAAACTGTTCCCGGTTATATTGCAAAAGCAACAGAAATGGAAATAACCAAATAGAGGCAAATCTTGCAGATGAACAAAAAGCAATACGCATATCTAGAGTCCATCCATAAAGCAGTGCTTGAACAATATTCCATTGATTAACATTAATGTTTTACAACTTAACAGTTCCTATTCATAATTCAACACTGCCAACAAATTAAAATTTTGCTCAGATTTTTGAAGGTTAATACAAACTAGACTTAGTAAGAGGAATAAAGCTAAGGGGCGACAGAACACAACCTGTCCAAACAATCGGGCAGCCAACGCCGTCTGGATTTGCACTATATCAGCTCTCCGCAAATTTTGGTACAAACTGATTATCCGACTAAGTGCCTCTTTCGACAGAGCCTTCTGACGATCTTCAGAGAGTTCAACATATGGAGGGAGAGATGGAATCGTATTACAATCAGATGACTCATAATCTGAAACACCAGGCAAAGGTTGCTCTGTTTCTTCTGATGCCGGGGAATAAACTTGATCCAACAATGCAGCATCTATCGAAACTGGCATAGCGGTGTCCTCATCTCTCCCAATGGAGGATGTTGAGGTACCTGAACCATTATTTGTCTCCCAAAGTGGAACAATCTCCTTGTCTTTGCTATCATGGAATTCGTCTTCTACAACTGATTGGTGAGCTTCAAAGATTGCAGGAGTTTCTGTTGAATGGTATGAAGCTTCAGTTTTAGAGATGAGGGGAAAAGCAATGTTTTCTTTCGATGAAACAGGTGGCACCGCTAGCAAGCCAGAGGAGCTGTAAGCATCAAAATCAGACCGAACAGTTCCATACTCCAGCGAATTGGAACCGTCTTCCACAATTGACGTTGGAATTTCCGTAGACAACACAGGACGTCTTGGATCAAGGCGCCGAGGATCCTAGATTAAGAAAATTGCTAATTTTAGCATAAACAAAAACTACATACTAGTGTTTCTACACCAGGCAGCAAATTAAGAACCTGTACCCTTCGTGGATCACGTTTAGCATCAGACAAGATATTTGCAGAAGTTGGGATATCAGGAAATGGTGAGTCCGAAACATCTGGCCCAGACATATGTGCTTGAGCTGCAAAGCCAGAAGCTTCTAGAGTCGTCGCCGAAGTGAAGCCATTTGATGCAACAGGCACTTCTGGACCGATTGAAGAATCACTGGGACGACCTAGAGACATACTTGCATTTTTCGCCAGCATAGAGAGATTTTTTGGCAAGTGTTTCATGTTCGTAATGACGATATCAGCAAGTAAATCAGGATGCATATTGGATACGAGAATTTCTAAAGATTCAACGCCACGTTCCCCTTCAGCAATGAAAGCACCGATCATAGCAATCATTTGCTCAACAGGTGTCAAATCACCATCAAGTGCTGGGATTTGAGGTGGCGTCCCATTGACGTGCTCCACTATAGTACCATCCTTAGTATCAATTGTTGCTTCATTCTTATTTGAACCATAGCGTAACCTTGCATAACTATTAATCATATCTTCATCCTCCACTGGTGCCAACCTTTTCAGTCCCACATTGCCTGATATATTGGACTTATTCAACACCTGAACATCCTGGAGTTTAAAAACTACATTGGTATTTGAAAGAGATCTGGAGATGGAACCTCATGGAACTGATTGGAAAACGTGTTCCTGTTTCACACATACCTTATTCAGCTGCATTTCCCGTGAAGCACGCTCATTATGTCTCATGATCTTATCCATTTGTCTTATAACATGATCAGCAGCATCTCCAGCATTCATCGATCGCAACACCTTGAGCAACATCTCTCTTGACTGCTATGACACGCAAAGAACAATCATGTCATACGAGTAATTCCATAAGTAGCGAAAGAGAAAATATTTTGTTTCCAATAATTCTAGTTGAAGCTGGTTTGAGTATGCAACTTTTTGTCATATTAGTTCTTATGCAACGAAGTACGTCAAATACTGTTCACAAAGCGTAGCCTGGCTAGCATTCTTCAGGTTAGAATTTCGGTTGCTTCGATCCATATATTAGGGTGCTTCATGAGTGGACAAGTCATTGGGCATTCATCACCAGCACCAAGAGCTGACGGTTAAGATGGTACGAGGCATACTGTGAGTATGTGGGCGTGAGAGAGGAAGGAGGCAGGGAGAGATATGACAAGAAGAGCACTGCACTCAGTTTAATTCTTACAACTGGCCTTCAAAAATGTTGATGGATAACTTCGTGTGAAATTGATCTGACTTCAAATACCGTGCGGCACAAGACCATTGCAGAAACCCAGATACGGGAAATTTTTGATTGCAGATGGATTGTGGATTTCATTTGACATACAAGGAAAATGAGGTGCAACCAACCAATTCAGCGAACAGGGGTGAATAGTGTCAAAGGAAACAATAAGACAAGTTTCAGCTTTAGTTCACAACTAGCTGAACATATTTTTCCTTGGTACATAAACAACAAGTCACTACTGGTTTTATTGGGAAATCAGATGTCAAATGGTCAAATTTGAAGATTCTTGTACAAAAGAAAAACAGGTAGCTGACAGTATCTCTGAATGAACCATAACCATTTGGTATATTACCTCTAAAATTACAGGATGCATACATCTCAGAAATCCTAGAAATGCTGTCCGCAAAGAATACTGAAGGCTGGCAGTGTGGCGATCCCTTGCCATCTCAGAATTAGGATTAAAATCAAGCAATGCAGAGAGGACGGATTTATAGTACACAGGCCTCTGACGTGCAATAGCTGCCAAACTGCAGAAATGTTGAAGTGTTGGCCCATGCATAAATTAGAACACAAGTATAGGTTTCATGAGCATATTGAGGATACTCATTCAAACAAGAGTCAATAAGGCAGCCGCTCACCTATTGACAGCAGAAATCACCAATGAACCAGGAAGAATGTCAGTCGATTGCAATATTTGAAGTAACATTTCAAAATATCTGTTTGCATCGGACACAAGAGCGGGTATGTCCAAAACAGGATGACCATCAAGATTCCACGAGATGTTAAATGCTCGCTTAGGTTTTTGCGTAACTGTATCAAAATAGCACTCAGAAGTTTAAACCCAAGAACATAAATTCAAATAAAAAAAGTTCAATAGAAATAAGATTAGACTAGTGATAGAAATTTATCAGCGAACTTCTTGGAATTCATTTGTCATTCTTTGATATATTTAGCAAAAAGGTATTACCTTTTGGTAAATGAGCTTCAGAATCATTTGAGTCCAACTCTGACGTGAAGTGCAAAATGTAAGTTTCCAGAAACTTAATTCCTAATAACTTCGGACCAACAGGACCCGCCTAAAATAGCACAAAATAGGATGAATCTAACATCAGCATCAGAATCGTTAGCTTAGCCATTTACTTGGAAATGAAAATTCATCCCATGATATCCAGAATTCAACTAAAAAGCAACATAAATATAGTAAAAATAATTCAATCGTGAAACAGAAAACCTAGAAAAATGGTAAAATTAAGACTTCTTTCATAACACGAAGAAGAAATTTAGTGGGATGAAAGAAGTGAAATGGATGGAAGAGAAAAATGATTCTTTACACAGCATTTGACGTCTGGGAAACATTTTTTATTGTAAGAAATAAGGTAAATTTGATTAATTGATTTCATATACAGGTTTATAACCATAAAATAAAGAGAAGGTGTTTGCAACAGGGTCTAGAGCACATAAACAAAACTGAGCTAGCCTGAGTCTAACTAGAGCCTGCATCGTTCACGAGCTCGATCTGTATTCTGTTCTATTAGCACCCAACTCATGAACTAACTGACATTTAAGTCAGACTTCAATAAATTACTGACATTAACTAAAACAATTATAACATGCATACAATAAGGCAAAAAAAAATCATGATAATGGAATTGCTAGAGGAACAATGGAACATATAGTGATTGCAATCAGTTAGCTGAAAACTTGATTGCACAAGCAACTGAATACATACCTCAAATATCATTCCCGAAACAGAACCCCTAAATTTGAGCATCCAAGTCCATAGCGCTTGAAGCCACTTGTCAACCATACCGTGCCGTTGAAACTAGAAATTTTAAAATACAAATAAAATATTTACGTAGTTGTAAAAGAAACACCTAAGTAACCCTTCAGGCTTCGAAGGGCATATTACAAGATGAAAAACGCGGTTTTGTCACAAAAGGATTCAGAATTCATCACATAGACTAGTTTAAATGAAATTATATTCCCTGTAATTCCTAGATTAACTCATGAGCGGTAGTATGACAGTATATTCTCCATAAAGTAATGCCACCCAAGCCCCCTCTTATTTACTTGATA
>JAPQWV010004938.1:0-24743 GCA_027422505.1 Craterostigma plantagineum
CCGCTTATCGACGAGGGATAAGCCTTGGGTTACTTTGCGTGTGGGTACTCTGGCATGTCCGCTTTGTGATTCGCTCACTGTGGAGACGACCACCCACCTTTTCTTTGAGTGTGTCTTCTCCCGCACTTGCCTGCGGCTTCTGCGACGCAGGATCCGATGGGATTGGCCTTTTCGGGACTGGACTCAGGGGCTTGCCTGGGCTGCTAGACGGTGGAGGGTTACGCATCTGCTTTTGGCGTCTCGACACCTGCTTGCTTCGCTGGTTTACCACATTTGGATTGCTCGCAATAAGCACTGGCGGGAGGGCATCACGACTACACCTGAGCATCTTATTGCTTGTGTTATTGATTTGTGTTGTCTGCGTTGGAATGGCACGTCTACTAGGTATGCCTTGCAGACGACGGCCATTCGACGTTTGTGGCGTGTTGTGTGGTAGCTGTGTGTGTTTCCAATCACGCATGTACATTCTTTTTCTTCATTTATATATATACGGGCTTTTTTCCAAAAAAAACCACCGGAATATGACTCTTAAATTCAGGCAGACGCTCCCCCCCCAAAAAAAATAAATATTTAACAAATATAATAACAGAAAAACAAAAAAAACAGACTTTACAAACATCTACATGACAGCTAATCATTCAAGATATGAAGTGTCCATTAAATCAAATGAGGATAAATAGCTGCATTTGGATTGTAATACAAACTCAACCGAACATTTTTTTTGGTAACCGGGGAAAGCCGATGGTGAAACCCCGGGGCCGACCCACACCTGGTCAATCGCACATGTCTAGGCCCATGTGGGCAGGCTTAGGGAAATGTCACAGGGATGAGATTCGAACCCAGGAGCTCTCCCAACATGACCCTAAGCGCTTCAGCTTGACCAGTAGAGCCAAGCCACATCGGCTCAACCAAACATTTACCAGCACAAGACTGTATAAAAATCTATTAATCAAACAATCATCCTGCCACTATAGTCTTATAGGTCCCACTTCAGTTTTAAACTTCCTGTTCATTACCCCTACGAAAATTTCTTCCTATTAAGTACTCATCTGCGTAAAGTTGTGTGTTTAGTACCCCCAAACAGTGACGAAATTACCATTTTCAAATCAAAGTTGGGCATTGTACCAACTGTTTTGATTATTATACCATTTATTATCACTAATTATGGCAACTGTTAGCGTTATTATACCAACAAAATTGAACATTATACCACAGTTGGTATAATAACGATAACAGTTGGTATACAGCTTAAATTCTGGTATAATTGCGACAACGGTTGGTATAATAATCAAAACAGTTGGTATAACCCAATCTTGCTGTATAAAATTAGAACAACATTATTTACTGGTATAATAACGAAAACAAATTGTATAATTTACTCAATCTCTGTTATACTAGCAAAATCAGTTGGTATAATGCCCAATTTCGTTGTATAAAATTCGAATACCATTATTTAGTGGTATAATAACGAAAACAGACGGTATATATCAACAGTTTCTGGTATTATATCCAATATTTTGGTATAAAAAATATAATCTTTATATATCAATATAACAACGGAAACACATGGCATAACTTCTACAATTTCTGTTATAATAACAACGGAAACATATGGCATAACTTCTACAATTTCTGTTATAATAATGACTTGGTATAATTTCTACAATTTCTGGTATAGTTTCCATTTTTTCAGTATAATAAAGATTTTTTTGTTGGTATAATTCATGTGAAAATGTTTGTTCAGCTTTTTTTAATGTGTGGCATGGGTATTTCGTTTTTTTCAACGCTGAAAAGACAATTTTAGGTACTAAATAGGAATTCAATTCTCAAATATGTAGTAAACAGGAAGAAATAACTCGAGGGGCATTAAAGAGGAATTTTAAAACTCAAATGGGACTGATAAGGAATTTGCCATAACTATACCACATAATAATTTCAAGGTTGGGTTTGTTTCAAATATAGGAAGTATGATATTATTAGTTAGTACCCGTCGTACATAATATGCTTGAAAATTGGTAAAAGCATCTGAATGAAAATTGTAAGTTCCAGATTATCCAAGAACACTTTGAATACTTCCTAAGAATTAAAGCCTTTGATAGATGATGCACTGTAACTTGGAGGCTTTAGAGAGTTTGAGCATGCGAAGTATTTAGCAAATGGAAACTTAGAATTACAAAGTGTTTGGTTTAGGAATATATTCGAAACAATAAGAATATATTAAACAATTCATGTGTATAAGATTTAATTGAAATTTTAAATCTAAACTAAAAGAATATAGTATTTTCAAAAAATATAAGATATGCATGTCATTTTGATCGTTGTTAAACAATGAATAAATTAGATAAATTTATTTATTTTTTTCACGTAGATTACAATAAAATTATGGCCTTTTTATGTCTGGAGGAGGTAAATTTAAAAATATTAGGAAACTAAAATCAAAATACATTTGTCAAATCATTAAAGGTCACGTCATCTCTGCCTCTCTGTCGCATTATGTCTTCTTAGCTATGGAACAACTTACTTTCTTAATTTGCTTTTTTCACATAGCGACGGAATATCCGTCGCAAAAAAACGCTTTATTTTTTACTCGTCATCGCATTTTGCCGTAGAAACGCACAAAAGTGCGCGTTCAAGCGCGCGAAATTTTGTTTTTTAAAACACTGGTCCTCATTGATTGATTCTCGGCGACTTTTGAGCCTTGTAAGAATAATCTTCAAAGTTCCATCACAGACGACTTCTGATAGCACCAGGACTTGCATTTCACCTTTCTTTGTTGAGTGTAGGCGACAACCAAGCACTGGGTACAGTTAGATGTGAATTTCTCCTACGCTCTCAAAGTCCATGCCGCTGTTAAGCGGTTCAGTAAGATTGACCTTCCTACTATTGCTCTCCGGAGCCACCTGGAAGTCTGTAGCAGCAAAGAACTTGACTTGTCGCATCATGTACCTTTTTAAGCCTTCTAATCCTTTTCTGTACTTGAATGTATTGATCGTGAAGTTCTGGTGCATGTAGTACATCTGATGCATTTCTCCTAGAGGGAGGTAAGGTAGCTCAGCTTCAGTTAGTTTCTTATGAGATCTGTGAGTCCTTTCGACAGTGTAGACTGGAGTTGGATCCCCAGATGTGGTCCACTTCTACAATGTCGACAATTGGTGCCTTCAGCTTTTGCTTATACTATGCACTCCTCCTTGGTCAGTCCCTTAGGAACATTTACTAGGTGGGCGAGCATGAACATATGCTTATAGCTTGCATCTGCTCCTGGTGCCAGGCCTCGCATTTTGATCTTGTCCAGTCTCTTGAACTTGGCTTTCTCTCTCAAGACTTGGGGTAATAATCTTCAAGAAATGGAGCCTTGAATTTCTTGTTTTCCCAGGGAGTCTCTGCCAACTTAATGCTTTGAGCTTGTGGTTCAGGTTCGTTGAGTGTCATTAAGTCGGGGAGTTCTTGGATTTCTGCTCTAGGGTCTGCTCCCTCCTCTTCTTCTCCTGGCTATATAGAGAAGATATCAGCTGCAGCCTTTCCTAAATGAGAGCGTACGTCCTCAAGGCGCAGCCGAGCCTCTTCCTCTGTCTATGTTCTCTGTAGCCACTCAAATATGTACTTGTCGATATAAGGATGGGGATTAATGGAGGGCTGTTCAGTTGTAGTTGTTTGGACTGTTTGGGTGGAGGTCTCACGGGGCCAGACTCTACTTCGGCAAGAGATGTTGTCTGGTTCGGCCCTGATGAAGCTCATAGACTCCGAAGAACGTTGGTGGTGGTGGGTCCGATGATCGGGAACCGGCTCCACGAACAGCATCATTCCGCGTCCCCGTTCGCAACTTTCTGTTGTGGTTCTCTACCTCTTTTCCCCCTCAGGACGATCCTGGTCGTCAGGATCATCGTGATGATATTTTTGGCCGGGGCCTTCTTGTCGGCAGGTAGTCCGTTGAGGTAGGTTGCGACCCTTGAACAGCCTTCGAGCATTTGGCAGCTTGAGTTCAAGCAGGCGCGGCATCAAGATGTTGGAGAGCTTGATTAGCGGCATGGTATATGGATCAGGGTGGTTGATGTTGGTGGTGGTGGGAGTGTGGAAGGTTGTAATGGCGGTTGTTCGACCATGGGGGACATCCCTTTGTCCCTGACTACTGTATCAATGAGTCTTTGAACGCGGGGTATGGTGACGGTTTCAAGAAACTCCAACAGTCGGTCCGGCGTCACACCTGTTGAAGTAGCTCCAGCGCCACTAGGGTTAGCCATTATCATCCTGGATGAGTCAGGGCGGCCCTCGTCAACAGAATCCTGGGGGACTTCAGTCTTCATGGGTCTTTTGACATGTCCTTGCGATGCACCTCGAGAAGAGTGCTCGGGTTGTTACGGCCTCGTCACTAAGACGGGCTTGTGTGGAGCTTTCACTAGGGCCACTTTGGTTTCCCGTTAGCACGCGTCCAGTACTAGGTCCTGTACGGTGACCCTCGGATGATGAGGTGCTGAGATCATCGTAGTAAGTCAACGCTTATTTTATATTATAGCTTAAGGAGAATATTTTTTATCTGAAAGATGGACAGCATGTTCGAATTTGGTATGTTATGCCTTTATGTTGATGATATAAAGTTTTTGCATTGTGTTCTCAATTGGTGTTGTATCAGCTAGGCATGGTTTGTGTGTTTAAAGGGGGTGAGTAAACACTCGATTATCTTATGTAAGTTTTTCGGTTATGATCTCGTTAAAGGTCAATACCGGTGCTTGATATGTTTGTGTGTTGACTGATGCGAAAGAAACCGGTCGGTTTTGAACCAAGATCGGATGTGAGCGTGGTGTGTGTGTGATTTTGCAGTACAAACACAATTTGTTTCTGGAGGTTCGGAGTCAAAATCTTCTACGTCTTTCCTTCTTCCTGGTCAGGAAGGTATCCACTAGAAGCCTCAGTTTCCAACACTTGTCGTACGACCTCCTTAGCTAGCTGACTCAATATAACCCTCACAGCTATATTTTGCTAACTAAACTCCTAGACCTCTCTAAACGGCTTTTTATAGTCCGTCTCTTTCAAGAGATTTTTACAGTCACTTGAGAAATCACTAACTGTTCCGGTTCAGTGCAGTAATGACAACACATTATTCTTTCTTTCGCTTAAAGAACTTTGTAACTTGAAATCTTGAGCTGATTTCTCGTTCTTAAAATTCAAAGTTGGTGAAGTAGTTTCTTCGGCTTACATCCCTCCTATTTACAGTTGGGTTGAAGTCGAAGCTCGTTGTGAGATAGTTCATGTACCGGACGAAGCACTTATTAGCTTTACCCAAAATGCTTGACTTGACTTCAAGTGGCTCTAGCTGGTAGCCTTGTATTTAATGGTCGTCAAAAGCCTTTATACCGCCAGAGATACTGCCCTCGTTATGCAACTCGTACAAAGCATCGTTTAGGAATGCCTACGCGTATTAAGTGTTATATATGTAATAATGTGGATTATGGAATATTGTATTGTGCAGATTCTAACTTATGTAAGAAGGGATTTGTTCAGTATCGTACAAGTTTTAAGCCTAGACCTCGCTAGCTCACTCGGCCACTCTTCGCTTAAGTTCGCTAGGCTCCACTAACAACTCTGTTAGCTACTTTCCTCAAATACGAACTTAACCACTTCAAGATAGGCTTTTTCGAGATCTGAGAATCAGAGTCAAAGACTAAGGAATGATTAAGTTCTAGTTCGTATATTGTCAATGAGGAAAGAATCAAGTGAAGAAAACAGGGCCGGATTGGGACATGTGCATCCAGGGCCGTTGCAAAGGGCCCCAAAATTTTGGAGGCCATTTTGGGCCCCCATTAAGGTCCAAAGTCTTTTAAGATTGTAAAACCATTATTTTATGGCTATTGTTCCACAATTCATAAATATGGGCCTTAAGAAATTGCAATAAATATTAAATTTGTATTTATTTATATCAATGTTTGGCCTCCCCATAATGTAAGAACAAGGTCACAAAAATTGGCCTCGAAGAAAATAAGCACGTCTACAGGGTTTGGCAAAGTGCTTCGTACAATTAGATAGGAATGATGTGTATTTGAGATGAAAATGGATGCGAACGTAGTTACAGCAACTGGCATCTAATGGATATGAATTACCAACGCGGACCATTCAATTAGGTACTAAAGCCCCTTTTTTGTGATAATGATTTTCTAATAGTTCTTTAATATATATAATTATAGATAGCCAAAAAAAGCCAAAACAACTACAAACTCAGTCATTAGTCTGTTTTAAGTCATGAGATCAGAGGTATGTCATTAAGCGCATGTTTAAAGGCGCACATTAAGTTTGTATTTTTCAATTCATGAAGAACAACATTTTCAGTGAATTCCTCTAAAAAGTACATCTTTTGTACTTTATAGACCAACATTGGGTGTAGACATGCCCAGCTGCCTAACCATACCTAACCGGCCGGGAGAGGTTGACGATGAGCCAACCCTGGTTGCCGGTTAATCTAACCGTGTTGGTCCCGATTGCACCAAACAAGGAATCAAAGAGGCTTTGATGGAATGAAAAGGGAGAGGTTCTCACTTCAAGTGTGTGTATTGTGTGAAAAATAGGTTTAGCATTTTGATCTTTGATTACTTTGAAAATTGTGTTGGTAAAACCTTATATACCACATTAACCTTAGGTATATTAAGGCCCAAACAATAAAGATTAACTAATTACATTCTAGTCCAAAGTCCAAGCTAAAAGGATAATTACAAAAGATTACCCGAGACTTAAACTATTGACACAATCTATAAATATCCTAACAATATCCCCCTGTGTGTCAATTGTTGGGAGTCTTGGATCTTGGGCGTTGTGATGGTGGATTAGCGACTGTGTGTTTCGCGAAGTCCTAGCTTGAACTCGAAGGCGCGGAGATTCCTTCGAAGCACGATTCGATCAGCTATGGTGTCATCGCGAACTTGGATCGGCAGTGTGGGTCTTCTTCCGAAAGGATGCGGCAAATTCTCAAGAGCTTGTCTTGGATGATGGTGAGTGTTCCATCCGAGAACTTTGCCACTTCAGAGCAGCGCAGTAGCCTCATCTTTCCCTTGTAGTTCGAGTAGGCGACCGTCGTATCATCTCCGTCGATCACATCGCCCTCTCGATAGTCGTCCGCGTTCTTGAAAGATGGGCGAGTCAGGTTCACCTTCTTCAGGTTGTGCTCCACCGCCATCTGCAGATCATGGGAGGCGAAGTATCTCACTTGTCGGAGCATGTGTCGCTTGAGAGCCACGTAGCCCATGGTGACCGGTTCAGCCCGTACGAGATGTCCAGAACTTCTGAGGACGAGTCTGAACTGTTTCATGGATTCCAGCATGCTGTACAGATCACCCAGGCGCAGAAATTTGAAGTCCGCCTCGCTTACTCACAGTAGCTCTCATCCTGCCTCATCACCGTGGACACTGGATAGTGGACACGTCCTTTTGACTCCTGGCGAATGTCAGTGACTTTGCAGATGGGAGCCCGATTCATCTCAAGAGCGAAGTTTTCTTCATCGGATAGCGTTTGCTTTGTGCACTTGTGGCAAAGAAAGCTCCATCGGTAGAGCTTCTTATTCTCCTCGCTCCAGTTTTGGACATTCATCAGCTCAAACTCATCGAACTCCGTGATTATTCGCTCCTTGCGCCGCCAGATCCTCTTTCTGATCTCTTCTTGGAATGGTGCGGTCATCTTCTTGTTTTCCCATGGTGCTTCCGGTATATCCGCCGTGGGCACATCCGGTTGAGCAGCAGGAGTCTCAGCTTGCTGCGCTTGAAATTGTAGGATGTTTTCGAGCTCGACGGGTTCGGCGTCGTACTCCTCTCCGTTCTCGTTGTCTGCAGTGTTGATCAGCGTAAGTGAAGCTTCCTTTAGCAGACGTCGAGCATTTTCCACCAACTTCCTGGCTGCCACTGCATCGACGGGTGTGTATAGCCATTCATCGTTAAAGATGTAGGCCTCGATCTCATTCTGCACGCAGTAGAAGTCCTCGGGAGGCATGTTGGGGTCGGTATTGAGAGGGGTAGAGCTGTGTAGCGGCGAGGGTGTTGCGTCGGAAGAGTTAGTGGATTGTGGGGATGGTTGTGGTGGAGATTCTGGTGGCTCGATTGAGGTGATGGTTTTGGCGAGGATGATTTGGGTGTCGGGTGGTGTAGATGTGGTGGTGGCCTCTAATGTCGATGTGACGGTTAGAGGTTCCGAGATGGTAGTAGGTGGTGGTGAGGGTGATTTGGCTAGTGACTCGGGGTTAATAGGGTGGGATTTTTGGCTAGTGGGGTGTGAGGTTTCTGTTGCGGGCGTCGTTTCAGGTGCAGAGGAGGAAGGCGACGTCGATTGCACGGGTCCTTGAGATTGTGATCCTTGCTGCCTATTCTCCCCCTCGCGGCAATCTTGATCATCGTCTTGATCGTCACGCCTGATCCCGCTGGACTCGCCTTGAGTGCGGCAAGTCATTGGTTGAGTCATGATTTTCTTCATTTTCCGTTCCTCCTCGTCGAGTTCCGTCATTGATTCGAATCTTGCTCGTAGAATGTAGAAGAGCTCCTTTGCGGAAATGGAGGAGACAACAGCTTCTGCGTCCACATTTTGCGTGGGTGGTGGCGTCTCCGGGGCCACACCTTTGCCTTTGTTGATGGTGGACGCATCAAGACGCGCATAGACTTTATCGAGGATGGACGCCTCAAGAGTCTTTGCAAACTCTTGAAGACGAGTCTCTGGCGCGGTCTCGGTGACGAACTGGGGTAAGTTTAACAAGTTGGAATCACGGAGAAATCCAACTGACACCGAATCGGAGAAGATAGCCGATCGGCCGCCCGTTTGCACAGGACGGGAAAAGACGGGGTCACTAAGACTTCCCGTTGGCATCATCGATGAGACAGACTCAAACGAATGATGGCCTAGGCTCACTGTTGTTGTGATGTTGGCCGTGCTAGGTCTTCCGCTCTCAGTCACAGAGACATCACCGAGCGTTCTGACAGAATCACGAAGACTCTGTCGTGCAGTAGAAGGTGTATGTGTCCTAGAAACATATGAAATTATGGGGAGTGAGGGCACTAGACTCGATGTGAATGAAGAGATGCAGTCTGAGGCGGGGAACTGCTTGTTTCAACATCGACTATCTCCAAGTGGGATGTCGATGGCATACGTGGCTCCTCGTCGAATGAAATATCTTCCTGTAGAGAGGAAGATAAGTGGATTTGTGAGGTCGTTTGCGTGGTTGAGCCAAATGCCACGTCTTCTACTCGGGAGGTGAACACGTCACCTCCTGTACTTATGGGTTGGGCTCGGCTTGTTTGTGACTGAGGAGGTCGATCATGTTTCTGTTTTGATCGAGGCTCCGTGGTGCGGCTTACGTCATCCTCATGTGACCGTTTTCTCGGTACGCGAGTGGAAGAGGATGCGGCGCGACTCGACGATTTTTGAGAAGTGGTGGAGGGGTTTAGGCTACTCCCGGGGTTAGGAGCAGTGGGGTTGATCTGCTCCGTAGGGACAATGGATAGTGGACGGGGACTATCGCGGAATGAAGCGGTGGAGGCACGATAATCTCGAACGTTTTGGTTTGTTGGGTTGGCATATGCGAGGACTTCGTCCGGTATCATCATTGCGTGTTTATCTTTCGCAGGGTATTATTTTTTATTTTTTGCAATTTATAGCAAAGTTAAATAAAATTTCGGTGTGTTTTCGTTCATACTTCACTATTTTGATATAATATTTTACTATATTAAATTTTGCGAATCATGAAATATATTACCACATTTTAATACAATACAGAACTTTCAAAAAATTCAAATTAACTATTATTAATATTAGTGAAGTTAAATAGTATTTCTAATTTGTTATTAATATGAGAAAAATTTAAATAATATATTGTTTATTTTTTAACGTTTTATTCAACGGTTATAACCACTGGTTAAACCGTCGAACAGATGGCTGGCAGTTTGAAAAAACCTATAAAGGCCCCATAACTGGCCGATAACGGTTGCCGGTTACGGTTATACCTGTAACCGAACCGTAACCGGCGGTTAGCCGATCGTAACCACCGGTTACAGTTAAAAATGGGCATGTCTATTTGGGTGTATTCCATGAAATAATTTTGTTAATATATATATATATATATATATGCTAGGCAAAGGCGCCTTTATTGAAGAATAATTACTTACAACCCATGATTTAGTATAATGCAAGCTTTATTCGAGGATTTGAAAACGAAGGTAGTAATAGATCGTAAGCAGCTTGACTGTTTAATTTAATGGGTCATCTTCTTCCCTCCCTAGTTGTTAAAGTACTACAAGGACTGTCCCTGACGCTCTTCCTGTTCAGCAACAAAATATCATCCAAAGACAATATTATTCAGATTTTGGTTGATCAAGCCAGCGAAAGCAGACTGATTATTGCTCAACTGTGGAAGTGGATGAGCCCTTCGAGGAAACACGAAAACATTGTCTGGGTTATAAATAGTATTGGTAGAAAGAGATTATCCGAAGTCACGAATCCAACGCAAGAACAAAGCTCTGAAGTTCTCTATACATATTTTATAGTTATTGCTTTGGTGGGCAGCTTGGGAAGTGGTGTGTAGCAATCCTGAAAAAGTGTGTTACACCTAGTGGCGAGCGGGTTTACAAGTGACGAACCAGTTTAAAGTAGCAGGCCATGGTCCAGCAATGGGCGTTGCGGATAGTGCTGGGCCGACTAATCAAGGGTGAGTTTTTGGCCCATTGGAAGAAGCTGCTACATGAAGGAATCTTATCCGGAAGAAGATTTAGCTTGAAGAATGGGATTTTTTTAATTGCTTTTATTGTATTTTATTATGTTTTATTGTGCCTTCATTAAGGACGTGAATCATGGGAGGTAATTAGGTAAGGGAAAGAATAAAAGGGCATGACATGGAGGTGCGGAAGGGCATGGAAAATGAATTTGGGTTATAGGTGGTGTCTGTGTTTTTCCTTCACTATTTGCTTTAAGAAATAATTCCGGGTTTCATTCTTCAGTAAATCGCCAAGTTCCAAGCTCATCGACGTCGTTCTTTTATATAATTCACTAGTACGGGTCTTTATTCTAACAAATTGGCCCGACCTGCCGCTCGATGACTGTTACGCATTCTCAAATGGATCAACGTGTTGACATCTTTGAGAAGACCGTGGATAGTTTGTCCACCGAGCTGCGCTCATCGATCGACACTCTCACCAGTCGCATGGAACAACTTTTGTCAACCATGGCTACTCCATCGATACTAATGTGGCCCCAAAGGTGACAAACATTGAGGGAGGTCATCCCTTGCCGACACAAATTCAACGTCATGTCGAACTTCTAACTTTTGATGAGACTGATCAGTTGGGCTGGATTTCACGAGCCGAGCAGTATTTTCTTCTCAATCCAACACCAAGTTCTCAAGGGGTGTCATGTGCCTTTGTGTGTATGGCGGGTATTGCCCAATAATGGTTTCGTTGGATGCTCCATGATGATCCGACAATCACATGGAAAGTCTTGAAACGGAACATAATTGAGACATTTGACGATAAGCATTGCGGCAGCTCCGTTGCTCGTCTTTCAAGTATTCGTCAATCAGGGTACGTTAAAGAATACTTTCATGCATTCATCGATATGGTCACCAATCTCCCTGAGATCCCTCGTTGCCAACATCTCGAGTTTTTTCTTCTTGGAATGCACACGGCGCTGTATGCTGTTGTCATCCACAAACCATACTCAGTTGCAAATGGTTTTGAACTAGCTTGAGATTTAGCGAGATGTCTTCTCAATGGAAGTAATGGCGACTACACAAATATGATTTCTCGTGCATCAGAATCATCATGCTCTGCGCCGCGACCCGGCTTTCAGACAAACCCCGCAACAGTCAATCACGGTGTTGTCGTCTCGACAGCCGCAACAGTGCCACGAGACCCCATTCGTCCCACTTATCGCTATGTACCTCCACCGGCTCGGCCACTCGCTTCACGACCTCGTCCTTTTCAGCGTCTAACAGATCGAGATTATCAAGACCTGCGTGATAACAATTTATGTTTCCGATGTCGTCAACCTTTTACCCGCAGACATATTTGTCCTCGTAAGGAACTGCGCATGCTTATTGGGGGAGAAGACGAGATATTTTTTCGAAAATGATCAACATTGCGAGGACCCCGATGGCACCCTCAACGATGCCACCAGCCATGCCCAAGAACTCAACTTAATTGAGATACCGCTGTACGCCATCGGCGGTTTCTCAAGTCCACACACATTGAAAATGCTCGGGAAAGTCGAAGGCCAAACGGTTATTGTCATGATCACAGCGGGGCTAGCCACAATTTCCCCTCCACTCGCCTAGTTGATCATATTTACTGCCCCGAACAACATACCACAATTTTCAGGTACGTTTAGGTGATGGTAGTACCGCTTCTACACATGGTACTTGTCGTGCTCTCCAACTTCAGCTCAACTCATGTTGTGTCACTGGAGATTTCTTTGTATTTGCATTGGGGGCGTCGATGTAATTCTCGGAGTAGATTTGTTACGGAAATTGGGCGACGTGAGATTGAATTGGGAACGTTCAACAATGCAATTTGAATGGGATGGCCAGACTCATCTCTTGTGAGGTGACGCTGCACTCTTACGTGCCCGATCAGTTTTTAATCTCTTTGTAAAACAGCCGATGAAGATCTCGATATGGTACTCGTACTCGACTCACTTGAGGCATCTTCGGATACGACACATGCTGCCTTACGCGAGCCACAACAACTCGGCATGTAAGCGGTATTAGAACGATTCCCTAAGATTTCCAGCACTACAACCTCCCTACCTCCAGAACATGCAGCTGATCATGACATCACGTTGCTTCCTGGAATGGAGGCAGTTTTTGTCCGACCATATAGTTACGGCCATGTGCAAAAGGATGAAATTGAACGATTGGTCTGGGAGATGTTAGCAGCTGGGGTAATTCAACCAAGTGCTAGCCCTTTTCCAGCCCAGTTCTACTCGTTCGCAAGAAGGATGAAAGTTGGCGTTTTTGCACAGATTATCGCGAGCTCAAATGTGTTACAGTCCCTGATAAGTTTCCAATTCCGGTCATACAAGAACTTCATGACGAATTGTGGGGAGCCGTGTATTTCACGAAGTTAGACCTCCGATCCGGTTACCATCAGATTAGAGTTCGAAGCGAAGACATTCCCAAGACGGCTTTTCGCACGCATGATGTGTTGGGGTAGGCCCGATTAATTGACACCGTTTCCCGAACAGCGTAACGTGGCGATAGCGGAAGCGTGTTTTTAACTGAGCGGCGTAGGGTGCCGAATTTTCGATTTTCAACATCTAAATTCGACCTAGCGCCCTTCGGCTTCTCCCGAGGGCCCAAGATATGACCTAAGCCTCACGAGACCACGTCTAATTCGAACTTCCCAAATTCGAATTTAATACAAATTTATTCGAGTCAATAATTTCGTTCCAAACTAGTTCGGACAAAGCGGCAGTCTGCCGTTTTTCGTCAGTTTGATAACCGAAACGATTTCCGATCGATACCAAATTTTCCAGATTGGTTCTACACTTCCCATGGATTAATGATGTGACTTGAGGAGTGCCAGGTACACTCTTTCTTATTCTCTAGCTTTTAGTTATTGAGAGTTGTGGCAAGTTGAAAGCAAAGTACCAAGTACAATTGCTTAGAACCTTAGCATCTCACGTTGCCTTGTTCTCATTTATGCATGTATTTTTATTTGTTTACACCTAAGCTCGTGAGGTGTCTTGTTTTCCTTGGAGTATAAATCCACTTAGGTTAGTTTATTATATATTTAAGTGAGACACTTGTCTTGACTCAAAGAATGAGTCATATGCCACCTCAACTTATGTAGCATGCTAGGAATTGTCCACATGTCCAAGACTAAGTCAACATGCATACTTTCAATTAAGCCCATGAGATTCTAAATTCTAAATTTAGTCCCTCAATGTTAAGTAATAAAATAATTAATCCAATCTAATTATTTTAATTACAATCGAGCCTCATTTAATTATTAATTAAGCACTTAAGGCAATCTTAAGTCCTAATTATTTCCGTGACCCTCACCGGAACTTAACTAAACCGTCGACACATCGTATCAACTATGCCACTACCTTAACGAATCTCATTCGTTAGGTCCAGAGAAAAGTCCGCCGTTTTCATTCAAGTTCATTACCATTTTTAAGCGCGACTCTCTAGGTCCGTCTCAACTGGCATGGGAGGAATCCACGTGTCCTGGTATTCGCCTAGCCTATCCCGCGGTACCGGACAGATCCCAGTTGAGAACGAATTTTGATCTAATCGAAATTCGGGCGAATCGACTATAGTGTATACATTTAAATACATCTTACGCCTTTCATTTGCATCCTGATTTGGTGAGAGCCATGTAAATGTCAAACCCACTAACCTAACTCTATGTTATAATTGAGACCCAACCGATTATTTACACTCTGCTCCGTATCCAATACGAGCGAGCTCTCCAAGCTTCGGCCGAAGGCTTTACAATCATCGTTCTCCAATTACCTCATAGGACGTTAACCTATACGAATATAGGCAGTGAATCCCGATAGCAGTCAAATCCCGACAATCACCTCCGTAAAGTCAGTTGCGTTTCGTCGCTGGCTCGTGTCCCATTTCCGAACACTTGCGGACCTAGCCAACTAGTGACAAGCCGAAATCGCGAAAGCTAATCCGTCAGTGACCCTATCGGTCTGAGGCTGCTATAGTCATTCGTTCAATCATTGATAACATCCTTGTCATTTGATCGAGACGAATACGAGCCGAACGTCCGAATACGCGATCTCTCCGATCACCGATATCTCCATCACGACCCACAACCTCTCAGGTAATCGGTGACACTACCGATACTATGTGGTCGTCAATGAATAAGTCATATTCGGATATCTAGTCACCCACCTAGAATCCTTAGACTTACAGACTTTTTATTTCATGCTGAGATTAAGGACCGTCCAGTGTCTCCTCCCTCATCCCCACGAGAATCAGACATCCAACTCAACATTCGAATGTTAATTATTTATCGCACCGCCAGATGCCAAACAGACTTTAAATTCGATAAATAAATAATAATGCCTTTATTATAATGAAAATAATATTCACTACTTTATTTTGACAGTATACACAATAAAACTGTCTAGCGACCTATACATCATCGTGTGCCCTATACTATTCCTAGTCCTCGTATGGCATTCCGAGGGCACACTCCCTAACAGCCTCCCACTTGCACTCGAATGGCATGTGCTGCACCTAATGCCAGTCACAATGGTATCGTAGCCCCATCTTGTCCAGATGTTGTTCCATAACTGCCTGGGACAAGGGCTTCGTGAGTGGGTCCGCCATGTTTTCCGCGGTGGCGATTTTCTGCACGGCGACCATCCCGTTTTCAACGAACTCACCTAGTACGTGATATTTTCTCTTGATATGTTTGGACATGCTATGAGATCCCGGTTCCTTTGCTTGTGCGACTGCACCGCTATTATCGCACCAAAGTGTAAGCAGTCTGTTCGCAACTGGTACCACAGTAAGTTCCTCCAAGAACTTTTTCATCCAAACTGTT
Source organism: Craterostigma plantagineum (assembly GCA_027422505.1). Taxonomy (NCBI): domain Eukaryota; kingdom Viridiplantae; phylum Streptophyta; class Magnoliopsida; order Lamiales; family Linderniaceae; genus Craterostigma; species Craterostigma plantagineum. The sequence continues at coordinate 15,519 of JAPQWV010004938.1, forward strand.
TCTTTAGCTGCCTCTGAGGCTGCTATGTATTCTGCCTCATACGTGGAATCTGCAGTTGTGCTTTGCTTGGAGCTTCTCCAAGACACTGCCCCACCATTGAGCACGAATACAAAACCTGAAGTAGATTTTCGGTCATCTACGTCCGACGGGAAGTTCGAATCGGTGTAACCTTCTACTTCTAGTCCCGGTCCTCCATAGACCAGCATTAAGCATTTAGTCTGTCTAAGGTACTTAAAGATATTCTTAACGGCTGTCCAGTGTCCTTCACCTGGGTTTGCCTGAAACCGACTAACCACGCTCACAGCGTAGGCATGTCCGGTCATGTACACAACATCGCGTACATCAGACTACCCACTGCAGACGCATAGGGTATCCCACTCATCCGTCTTCAGTCTTCCTCACTTTGAGGTGACATTGATTTTGACAAATGGACCCCATGTCGCATAGGTAAGAACCCTCTCTTAGAGTCATCCATTCTGAATTTCTTCAGGATTTTCTCTAAGTAAATGGCCTGAGATAAGCCGATAGTTTTATTCGCTCGATCCCTGAATAAGTGAATACCGAGTATATACGTCGCTTCTCCCAGATCCTTCATGGAGAATTCGGTTGAAAGCCATGCTTTCACAGAAGAGAGCATCCCGATGTCGTTTCCTATCAAAAGGATATCATCCACGTACAATACAAGGAACGAATACTCCCACTGCTCTTTCTGTAGACACATGGTTCATCTACGTTTTTCTCGAATCCGAAGTTTCGAACTGCTTCATCGAAACATAGGTTCCAGCTGCGAGAGGCTTGTTTCAGTCCATAAATGGACCGATTCAGTTTGCACACTTTGTGAGCATCTGCATGCGACTCAAAACCTTTTGGTTGCTTCATATAGATCTCCTCCTTGAGGAATCCATTAAGGAATGTCGTTTTGACGTCCATCTGCGAAATCTCATAATCATAGTGCGCGCGGCTATTGAGAGCATTATGCGGATAGACTTGATCATGGCTACAGGCGAAAAAGTCTCCTCATAGTCGACTCCCTCTTTTGGTTATAGCCCTTGGCAACCAACCTGGCCTTGTACGTCTCAACTTGTCCGTCAGATCCAATCTTTCTCTTGTATATCCATTTACAACCGATTGGTCTAAACCGGTCGGTAGGTCTACAGGAGTCCAGACTTTGTTGGAGTACATTGAGTCCATCTCAGCCCGCATAGCCTCAACCCATCTCGTTGAGTCAACATCGGATATAGCTTGATCGAATGTAGCGGGATCTTCTCTTAGAAGTCCACTAGTCGCAACATAATCGTGTTCGACATGTGACATGCCATACCGCTGTGGTTGGCGTGGCATCCTTTCAGATCGTCGCAATACTGGTTCGCTCGGACCATCCTATTCCAAATTATGTGAGGGCGTTTCGGTCGACTGCTCCTCGAGAGTGACCTCTCGGCCAATGCCACAATCTGGAATGAACTCTTCCTCGAGAAAGTGTGCGTGCAGGCCCACAACGATCCCCTGATCATCGTGAAAATAGAATAGGTATCCCATAGAGTCTTCGGGGTAACCTATGAAATGTACTTTCATTGACCTAGACTTCAGTTTGTCTGTTTTCAACTTTTTCACATAGGCGGAGCAACCCCAAATCCTAATATGTGATAAGCTGGGTAACGACCAGTCCATATCTCATACGAAATGCCGTTAACAGACTTCGAGGGACACCGGTTATGGTATACGCCGCTGTCAAAAGCGCGTGTCCCCACAATGACATCGATAAATCTGTAAAGACGCTGTCTTTAGGTGGCAAAGTTATCTGGGCTGACGACTTAACTTTGGGGAAACGATGTTTGAGTTTGAGAGATCGAAAATTCGGTACCCATAGAAGAAGCCTGGCATTCAACGCGAACACCCAAAGAGTGGAGGTATGTGTTCTACTCTTCGTCTTCTTCAATTTAACGTGAGAAGGAGATCTGAGAACGACCCATCAAACCCTAATTTGGTGCGGACCCATGCTTGCAAGCATAGGATAGTGTTTGGTAGCATAGGACCAGTGCTTAAGCGTTTAGGACTTGTGCTTGCAAGCATAGGAACTGTGCTTGCAAGCATACGTTGCTTTTAATGCATGTCTCGTGCTTGCAAGCACACGACTCCTGCTTATGAGCAGGGGCCCTGTGCGTATTTCATGGGACCCGCCCACAAGATAATGGTCCCCAGCACGGGTCCCCTACGTATTAGCGCGGGTCCCCTAACCTTAATGGGCTGGTCCCGTGTCGCATATTAGCGTGGGTCCCCTATTTAAATGCTCAGATCCCCTGACCTTAATGGGCAGGTCCCGTGTCATTATGTGCGCGCAAGTTGGGAACCCGCGCGTTATAAGCAGGTGACCCGCACGCCATGTCCAGAGGACCCGTGCTGGGACCGCACAGATGCACAGGGGTCTCATGCGCATCTGTGCTTCAATCTCAGCATATGCGATGCGGTCCCCTGCACATCTGTGCATACGGGTTTTCTATTTTCAATATTCATACCACGTAATTAGCTAAAATGTGTTTTACGTAAAAATTAGGTTGTGATGAAGAAGCAGTTCGACACAGGGGACGAAGTTCCTGATTGCCGTGTAAAGGTGAACTCGTTATACGGCGAGACCAGCCAGCTGATAAGACAATGTCCGAACCACCACGAGTGGGAGATTTTTACGAACGAGAGTCCGTTCGGCCGCCTTGTTAGTACCTAGTCCGATTTTAACCTCTTGGGCCAGTTGCTGTGGTACCTCATCCAGAGGCAGACGAGCCTGCACAACCGCGGAGCTGTGGATGATTGTTGCCGACAAACCACTCCGATTTTCAAAATCGGAGTATTGCCTAATCACCGGCTGAAGTTCGCAGCCGAGATACCGGAGGTAAACGGCGACTAAGAATTCACCGCGAGACATTTTGCAACAGATTAAAAGTCCGCATGTTGGACGTCAAGCATGCTTTGGAGGAGTTGTCTGGCGACGAGGAAGATTTGGCTTCGAGAAGCTGAAGTTGGCGGACGTCTACTTCGCCACCAGCGTATTGATGCCTCGACTGTCTAAGAAGGACACCGTTGTCAGTCCCTGGGCCCTAGTCTCGTCGCAAATTGATAAACGTATTTCACTAAGTTTGTCGTAGTATTTAATTGGGTTAAAATAGAGCTCTAGCCATCATTTTATACATTTATTCGCAATATTTACACTTCTTTCAACATTGAAGGACCTTAGGACGGCTCTCGGGCGAAAAGGAGCGAAAATGAGGAAAAACGGAGCAAGTATGAAGAAATCAGTCATGTGTCACGGCCGTGACACTCCTTGCACCAGGCCGTGACACATATTGCACCAGGCCATGACAAGAGGCGGAAAAGGAAGCCAAGCGATGCAGAGTATAGTCACGGTCGTGAAGCCCGCCTGAAAAGTAGAAACGGACTAGAAAATTCATATCTCTAAATCTAGACCTCGGATTCAGAATCCCTTTTGGTCAGAGATAAGACTGGTAAGTCTTCTATCCATGGTTAAAATTTCAGGTCAATCGGACATCGTTTACCCCTCCATCTGAGAGAAATGTGAAACTGTCGCAAAGCTGTTGAAAGTGTCACGGCCGTGACACTATTGCACGAGGCAGTGACGCAGGACAGTAAGCTCATTTTGTTCCCAGAGAGTGTCACGGCCGTGACTTATCATGTTCCAGGGCGTTACCGTGTCTAATTTCATTATAAAAGCCCAATTTCAACTCAGAAACAGGGGACACTTACCGATCATAACCCTAACTCCACAGAGACGAAAAAGAGGCACTAAGAACACAGAAATCCACCGGAGATGCGTAGGAGACGGATCAACGATGCAATCACGCCAAATTGAACGAAGAACGAAGATTCATCCACGCTACCAACCCAGATCTTCAGTACATCAAGATCATGAGTCTTCCTTCTTCGTCTTCTATTTCCTTCGTTGTTTTCTTGTCTAATATGAGTAGCTAAATTCCCTATGTGTTTGGGATGAGATGAACGCTAGTTTATTCGACTTTAAGACTTATGCTTATCGTGACTCGTGTTTATGACTATTTATCTATCTATGAAATTGTTTCATCACTTTAATATGTCTATGTGTTAAAGTGATCGTGTGGAAAATCATTTAGGGTGATAGCTAAACAACGATTAGGCCATTTGTAGAAGATAGAATTCAAGTGTAGGGCGAAAGCAGATACTCGATCCTCGCCGTTAGTAATTACTGAATTTTAGATCCCGCGAGCATTTAGGGCGACAACAAGCTCGTTAGCGGGTAGGAAATTACTGCGATCTAGTCAGGATCACGTAGAAACAATAATTTACAGTCTTAGGCAATAATACCTCGCGGGATTCGAATCCCGGGCACATCTTTATCATTCGAAGTACTCTTATCAGTTTAGGCGTATTCGTTTAGTCTCACGTTGGTTTAGGAATGATTTTTTAGGATAGTTCGTAAAACAATCTGCGTATTTTATTTAGGCTAGGTATCGAGTCGATAGGTGACTACTAGTACTCAGTTTATTCCTCGTGTTCGATACTCGTTCGCTAACTTTACTGCACTATAAACGATAGGTCCACTGCCTATCGCACGTTGGTGATAGTAATTAGGTATTCATTTTATTTTAACACTTGTCGCACTTGCAAATCATATCAGCAAACCACGTGTCGATCAGGTTTTTGGTGCCATTGCCGGGGAATAGATTGATATTAGGAACACCGTAGTTCGGTACTTTAGCCACTTTATTTGACGTTTTTCTTAGTTGTCATTATTTGCGTTATTTGTTTTTTCCTACATCATTTTAGTATCGTTATCTCTTCGACGTAGTTATTTATTTCTTCGCTAATTGTCAATTTCGCTTCTTGAAGGTACGATTCAGCGGTGAATGACCCGAAGCCATCCATCGGGCCCCATCGTTAACGTAGACACAGATTACGAGCGGAAGTTACGAAGGCAACTCAAGTACGAATCCGAAGGGCTTTCACCAGCTCTTAGGACCATCTAGTTAGCTATTCAGAGGACAGTTTGCAGGAATCAACCCAAAACTCACGTGTAGAGGCAGCCGTAGATAGTCCTTACACAGAAGCAAAAATGGCGGACCACAGAGTGCCCGTCCACGAGGAGGAGCCATCACTATAAGATCTCATCAGAATGCTGCGCTGAGCGGTACTGAGTCGGCGATTGTCATCCCGCCGATCGAGAACAACAATTTCGAGCTGAAGCACTCTTGGCTTCATATGATCTTCCAAACGGCCCAATTTGAGGGCAATCCCGACGACGATCCCTATCCCATCTGAAGGCTTTTCTGACGGTGACTGACACCATCAAGATCAACGGAGTCACGAGCAATGCGAATAAGTTGATGCTGTTCCCGTTCTCGCTCAAGTTCAGGGCGAAGGACTGGTTGGATATGTTGCCGCCCAGATCGATCACTACCTTGCGAGCCACCTTTATCAACCACTACTTCCCACTATCAAAGGTGCTAAGGTTGAAGACGGAGATCTCTCTTTTCACCAGAAGGACTCAGAAACTTGTACGAGGTATGGGAGCGCTACAAGGCGCTACTGAAGAGTGCCCACGACGCGGGATGTCGAAGGCAGCCCAGATTAACCGATTCTATGAGGGGCTCAACGACCACTCCATATGCTAGACGGAGCCGTAGGAGGAGTTCTCGTGAAGCTCAATGCCACCGACGGGTGGAATCTGATTGAAGACTACTCGAGGAACACTTCATGAGGGGCAATACGAGGATGAAGACGCTAGGAGTATTCGGAGTGAGCGAGGAGACGGCTATGAATGCCAAATTTGAGGCGCTCCAGCAACAGATCACTGTGACAAGCTCCCAGTTGCAGACATTCATTGGCGCACTACTCCCGAACTCTGGGCATACACAGCCAGTGAATGCCGTGACGACCACCGCACCGACGCAGGATACGCCATACATACACTGTGCGGGATCCGTGGTGCAGCCCACAAAACGTCCGAATGCCAACTAGGGCAGTCACTGGAGCACGTAGATTACATGGGGAATTTCCAAGGTGGCCAGCGAAGCTTCCAGCCTCGAGCACATCCAACTTGGCGTATGGGAATCAGAACCACCAGGGGTAACGACCGCTGGGATTTCAGCCCAGACCATCTAGTTTCCAATACGGGGTGCCACGCCAGTATCAGAACGCAATCCCGCATGAGGATCTGACAATATGAAAGAGATGAAGGTCATGATGAAGACGCTCCTCACTAATTTCAGCCAAACCACCGCAGCTCATGAGAGTCGAATGACGAAATTGGAGGAGTATATGGAAGCGAACGACATACATGCTCAAAACACAGATGCATCGATTAAGAAGTTGGAGCAGCAAGTGGGCCAATTAGCAAAGCAACTGGCGGGGCGAAATCAAGGATCACTCCCTAGCTACACCGAGACAAACCCTGAGGAGTACTGCAATGTGGTAACCCTGAGGAGTGGGAGAGGATTGCAAGAAGTTCCTGCCAAGCAGAATTCGAGGGAGAAAGTCGATTTCGAAGGCCACGATGAGCCAGAAGTGGAGGAAAGCAAGGGCGGAGTCGAGAAGGTCAAGGATGACAAGGGAAAGGCGCGACCATTCGTGAAGTCGTACCAACCGAAGATACCGTACCCAGCTCGATTGAGGGAAGCCATACCTGAAAAAGAGAAGGTCGAACCCAAAAAGGAGGAAGCCGAGCTAGAAAAAGAAAAGGCGGTGGAGAATGCACGACCACTAGTGAAGCCGTACCAGCCGAAGTTCCCTACCCAGCACATTTGAAGAAGGACAAAGACGAGGCACTATTTAGCAGATTTATGGGTATGTGCAAAGAACTACATATTAACTTACCATTTGTTGAAGCTATTACGCAGATGTCCAGTTTTGCGATGTTCCTGAAGGACTTGCTGACGAATCGACGGAAGCTCAAACATGTCTCCACGGTATACCTACGAGGAGAGTGCTCGGCGATACTCCAAAGCAAGATACCACAAAAGCTCAAGGACCCAGGGAGTTTTACTATTCCTTGTTGTATAGGTGACTCAGTAGTTGAGCATGCTTTAGCTGATCTAGGCGCTAGTATAAATTTGATGCCGTACTCCATGTTTGAGCGCTTAAGATTAGGTGAACCACGACCCACTAGGATGAGTATTCAATTATTTGATAGATCGTTAAAATACCAGCTAGGTGTTATCGAGGATGTTCTAGTTAAGGTCGATAAGTTCGTTACCCCTGCTGATTTGTGATCATAGAGATGGACGAGGATGAAAATGTTCCATTAATTCTAGGTAGACCATCCTAGCTACAGGCGAGACCATGATAGATGTTAGGAATGGGACATTAAATTTGATGGTAGACGACGGTGAGAAAGTTACGTTTAATATCACTGACTCAACGAAAAAGAGTAGCGAGCATGATAATAAGTGTCGTTACTTGGATGCTTTTGAGCACTGTTTCTCGTCTTCTTTGCAAGGTTTATCACAGATTTTGAGCAACGAGGAAGTCGACGAGCCCACGATAACCATTAGCAAAAACAACAAAGAAGGTAAGGACAAGAGCCCAGTCGAGAAGCGACCGCCAGTAGAGCTGAAACCGCTGCCCGACAAAAAGCAACAACTCCAACTTATGGATGTAGGCGAGGGAGACATAAGCAGAAAAGAGGTGTTGTACCTCGACTTCCAGCCACCCTAAGCGAACGAAAGCACGTCCGGCTGAAGACGATAAAGGCAGCGCTACTTGGGAGGCAACCCAGGTTTTATCTATCTAGTAACTATGATGCATATGAAGTCTACTACTAATACTACTACTACTATTATTATTTTATTATTATTATATTATTATTATTTATGTCTAGTTCCTTTTTACGTTTCATTTTCTTTTTGGTTATGTCAGGATATCACGAGTCACGATCCACGACCTTCACGTTCAGTCACGACTACTTCACGACCACGTCATCTATTTGTCGGGGGAGTCCTGTTCTTTTAACCTTCTTTTTTCCCTTCCTTTTATCTTTTCTACGTTGGCCAGACTTAAGTCGGGGAGGAGAATTTAGGTTGCGAACTTACGTAAAAAAAACAACTATGACGTGTCGGTGAGCTATCAATTTTGTTAGAAAGGCATGGAATATTGAACTCATGCATGATTGTTTTGCTTATCTCGAGTTGGCTTGCATGACATGAAATTTTGTGAGCAATTAGGATATGCATGATTGATTGAATCGTGTCTGCTTGAACAGATATTGCGCTGCTTTGACAGATTCGTACGCATAACCCTGTTACGTTGTGAGAGTTTGAGCCTGACGAGCTTATGCTCATTTTTCTATTGTGTGACGTGCCTAGTCTATGTCTCTCTAGACTTGCTTGTCTGATACGTGTGAAACTATTTCTGGTGCGTTAGAATGAAAATGGTGAGAGCATTAGGAATTAAGTCCATGGCCAAATTTCCCTACCATGATTAATCCCTTAGTTTGTATCGTTTTGCTATCAGTCTAGCTTTATTCTGAATTACCACTCCTTTTTTTTTGGTGTAATGTCCCTTTTATATATATATAGCAGGAAAATATGCACAAATGAGCAGGAGACGAAACTCCGCGACCAACCAGTAACAGACTACTGGCACAAACCAACTAATAAATCCACCAATAACCACTTCAACCACTCCACAATCCAAGACTAATCATACCAAGCCACACGCCAAAGCCTGCGTATGGCCGCCCTACGCATGTCCTATTTGGTGGGGGGGTACCACTAATACGCATAATAACAAGGCAAGAACACCCCCCACAAGCCTATGTGGAGTCGTGACCGTCCCTTCCTTCCAGCGCCTATTCTTTGCCTGCCAGATGTGGTAGACAAGGGAGGAAAGAATGTGGCGATTAGCGGCATGAATCAGATGTTTCCCACGCCAACGGGCAGCCGCCCAACGAATACCAAGCTTCCAATACCGATACGGCCAGATCCATCGAGTCCGTTGCGCAGGAGCCGAAGGCATTGCCTGGAGTTGTATTTATGTCCTAGAATATTTTGAACACGCATGCGCACTTTGAGCCTGAGCCTATTCGTTTGCTTACCTCGTCAATTATAAAAGCCACTGATCAGAAAAAGCCTCCAGGGATTATCTGAACCTGAGTTGATTAGAATAGAGTAGAAGTCGAACTTGACGATTACTGTCTCAATGTCTAATTTAATGTTCTTCTCTGGTATTCGTAAAATGATTCGACCC
>JAPQWV010004939.1:0-24737 GCA_027422505.1 Craterostigma plantagineum
GTTAGTGGGTGGTTACACTAACTTATATTATTATTATTTTATTAATTAATGAGAAATCTACATGCCCAAATCAATTTGGAATTGACGATTTTGTATCCCACCCTCACCATTAATATAGTATATAGATATATAAGAAAAAAAATAAACGAATTAATGACTGGGATTATCGAAAGAGCTTTCTTCACATCGTAACATTGAGTTCTTGCAATAACCAACTTCAATATCCATAGCTCAAGTACCTTAAAAAAGTGATCATTCATAAAGCTCTCACCTTTCGAACTAACTAACTAATCGCCATCTTCCTCGGCAACAATGGCGAAAGAGAAACAAAAGGCTCACTTCGAATACACGCATATCGTAATGGCCAGGCCTTGTACAACAATGTGATGAAAGGTTTGCCCATTAAGGCCATTAACTTCAGTACTTGGAGCAAAATCGTGGTGATTAACGCTGTCCCCACCATTGAGTTTATCCCCATGCCTTCTGTCGAGATAAACCACACGTGGTACGCCTAAAGCATCACAGAGCCATAATATGAACATGGTCGCTCTCTTCTCCCATGGGTTTCCACCGAAGATTTGCAGAACTGTAAAGAAAAGGATAAAAAAGGGTTCATCGATGAGTTGATTTGAGGAGAGATATGGTGTAAGGGAAATGGTTGATGTAATGATTGATTGAGAAGCTGACTTGCTCGACAGATGAGTCGGCTCATTTGGATGAACGGTTCGTAGAAAGCTGATCGCTTTCTTATTCGCCAGAGGTGATAAACCTGAAGAACATTGTTAATGTTGAGCTTTCAACTGAAACAATGTTGGGTAACATTCTAGTCAACATCAGTTGGCCGAGAATGTTCCCTTTCCTAGTTTTATCTTTCATGCCCAAAACCTATTTAATTGATGACGTGGAATTTTTCTAGTGTTTTGCAGGACTTAATCAAGGGATTGAACGGGATCAAACCGCGTGGAAGAAGTGTAGAAGAGCTAGAGAGAAAATAGGAGTGAAGCATACTAAAAATAGGAAGCTTGGAGAACAAGTGAAGACTGAGCAACCCAAGCTGACCAAGTCGAGCTGCAACGGTCACTAACTGTCCAAATACACTTAGTGGATGTTAGTGGACGTTGTGGGAAGTTGCTAAGTCGTTGGAACAAGTCTCTCACAAGTCGAAGGAGTATTTAAGTCGAGAAGACTTAACCGTTGAAGCACACGGACTTTGGGAGGACGAACACAGAGCGAAAGTGAGAGCATATCTGAGAGAGAATATTCCTTGAAAGAGTTTTCTTTGTAGTCTAGCAGTTGCTGAATTCTTTATTGATTCGTAGGTTTTTGCTAGACTAGTTTTGAACTATCTTTTCGTGATAGTTTGTAATCCATCTTTATAGTGGATTCGCAGCAAGTTATTTGACTTGCTGCATAAAAACATCGTGTGTGTTCGTTTCATTTCGTCGCTAAGTTCTTGCTATTCCAACGCTTGACGTGACTAAGCGCTTAACATCCTCTACAATGGATATCAACAGTTCTAATAACCTCGGCAAAGTCCCAGTTCTTGATGGCACCAACTACGCGTATTGGAAGGTGCGAGTTCGTCAATGCATTAAGTCAATCGACGTGCGAGCATGGCAAGCAGTACTTCATGGGTATACTCCTCCAAGGACAGAACCTGATGCAGATGGTGAGGTCGTTGACAAGCCGGTCGAGCAATGGACGGTAGCCGAGCGAAGCCTTGCGGAGTTCAATGACAAGGCACTCAACGCCTCTTCTCTACGGTGGATATCTTTATGTTCAAGATAATCCAGAATTGTACAACGGCTAAGAATGCGTGGGATCTGCTTGAGAGGTACTGTGAAGGTGACACAACCGTGCGCGAAACAAACTACGCCTTCTCCTCAGTCAATTTGAGAACATAAGAATGAAGGAAGACGAGGACATCACGACGTATTTTGGAAAGCTCTTGACCATTTCGAGCGAGTGTGCCAGCCTAGGAGATCCTCTGTCGAACAAGGTATTAAATTCTAAAGCTATTCGTACACTAATTGAAAAATTCAATGTGAAGGTTTCAGCGATCGAGGAGTCACACAACCTAGCCACCATGGACTTCAACGTCTTGATGAATATTTTGAAGAATTTTGAAACCAATCTTGAAGTCCAAAAGAGGGCCGCACGTGGTAAGAGTCTCGCACTGGTCACCCAGCCATCCAAGGATCTGATCGAGATCGACCCCAGTAACGAAGAAGACATGGCCATGGTCGTGAAGAAATTTGCGAAGTATTTCAAGAAGAAGAATGTTGTGCAAAATGTTGGCCCAACATTCAGAAAAGGCCAAAATGCCAAGGCAGAACCATCTCAGCTCCTCCGTTCCCTAAACGAAAGCCGTTCGGGAGGCTAGACGGAAAGCCGAAGAAGAACATCAACTACGAGTCAACAAGATGTTATGAATGCCAAGGTTGGGGCCATTTTGCAAATGAGTGTGCAAACACTATTCGCAAGCGCGGCGGTAAGGTCATGTGGATCGATCTGTCAGACGACGAAGATGGTGAAGAAGAAGAAGAGCCTAAACAATCATCAGTAATCATCCAGTCTTTTTCTGACGACGAAAGATGATGAAGATCAGCAGATCGGACTTACAGCGGTAACTGATGTTGAGCCAACATCTGACTCAACATCGGTAAACATATTATTTTTTATTATGATGATTCAAACTGTCTTGATGGTCTTTTGAGTTGTGATGAAACAGAACCTGAAACTGAGGATGGTGAAGATGCCTTTAAGCTGCTGACCACGCAATACGAATTAGAAAAGGCAAACAACTCACAACTCCGTGCCGCGGTGAAAGTGTTAGCCGAGGAAAATGAGAAAATGACAAGGTCATTGAGGGCTTGATGGACGGCATGAACAAGTGGAAGCCGCATTAACACGAAAGGACAGAGAGATAGACATGCTTCAAAAGCGAGTCAATGAAGCCGACGAAACCTTTGCTAAGTGGAACCGGAGTAAGTTCAGCCATAAAAAGGTATTATCTCTGGTATTTATGACAAACAAGGTCTAGGATATACTGGTCAGTCTGAAAGTGCGAATCTCATGTCTCATGTGAAGCCTAATATTGTATTTGTTAAAGCTCAGTCCGTGAATGACGAAGTTGAAATTGATCATCCTAAGAGTAGTTCCGAGCATGTGACCCTGAAAAATGATGATAAATTCCTTATGTGTGAATATTGTAAGAAGCTAGGTCATGTTAGGTCATACTGTTGGAAATTGAAGCGAGAGATTTCTGCAAAGAAATCGATGTCGGCTGAAATGTTATCCAACATATCGGTCAACATCGAGAAATCTGTGTTGAACGGTGTGTCTGGAGAGAGTTCAGCTGGCGCATCTTCAAAATCTAGTAAACAGAATGTAGTTAAATCATCTAAGAAAGCTTGGATCAAGAAATCAGGGGATAAATGTCTTGTAGTGTATACCTCTTTGCGAGCTAACGTTACAGGTTCATGGTACTTCGATAGCGGGTGTTCCCGACATATGACGGGTACCAAAGAATATCTCAGCGATTACACGCCTTTAAGGAGTGGATCTGTGACTTTCGGAGGTGGTTCGAAAGGCCGAATTCTCGGCAGAGGCAGATTAATGTGCCCGATTTTCCAAGCTTAGCAACGTACTCCATGTAGACGGGCTTGTTGCGAATCTCATTAGCATAAGCCAGCTGTGCGACGAAGACCTTGAGGTAAGTTTAATAAGGAGTGTTGTGAAGTTTTTAACCGAAAATTCTGTTCTAGTGATGGCAGGTAAGAGATCTAGCGACAATTGTTACCTTGTTGGTGACAAATCGGTGTGAAGGACGTGTGCCAACTTTCAAAGGCCGAGGACGATGTTGTACTTGGCATTACAAATTGGGCCACGTCAACTACAGAACCTTGGAGCAACTTATCAAACATGACGCAATCAGAGGCATCCGAAGCTAAAGGAGTTTGGTAAGGTTGTGTGTGAGTCGTGTTTGAAGGGTAAGCAAACACATGTTAGTCATAATGTTGACCAACAAGCTGCCCAACATTTTAAAAACTGCTCACTGTTTTCAGTTAATTCACATGGATTTGATGGGTCCTATGGAAGTAGATAGCATAGGTGGTAGGAAATATGCCTATGTGCTCGTGGATGATTTCTCTAGATATGCATGGATTTTCTTTCTTAGGGAAAAATCAGAATCGTTCGACTTCTTTAAAACTTTCTGTGCTATGGTTAGGAACATTTCAGTGCTACTATTTTCCGCATTAGGTCTGACCATGGTAGAGAGTTTGAGAATCAGTTCTTTGATGAATTCTGTGATAAGAAAGGCATTGTGCATGAGTATTCGTCTCCTAAGACGCCCCAACAAAATGGGGTGGCCGAAAGGAAGAATAGGACGCTTCAAGAAATGGCACGTGTCATGTTACTATCTAAAAATGTGTCTAAGCGTTTTGGGCTGAAGCTTTGCATACCGCATGTCACATTTCGAATCGTGTGTTCTTTAGGCATGGTACTAAGAAAACTTCGTATGAATGTTGAACGGTAAGAAGCCTACGGTTAAATATTTTCATGTCTTTGGTTGTTTTTGCTATATGCTGAATGATCGTGAATATTTGACCAAGTTTGATTCGAAAAGTGATAAATGCATCTTCCTAGGTTACTCGTCTAATAGTCGTGCTTACCGTGTTTATAACTTGCGTTTGAAATCTGTTCAAGAATCAGTAAATGTGGTATTTGATGATGCTACTGATCTTAGCAAAATGCCCCCTCAAGTTGATATTGCAGATGTTATACAAGCGGGTAAAGACTCAGAGGAGCCAGCGAATGACAATGTTGAGCCAACATTGGACTCAACATCTGAGCCAGATCAGAACGAAGAAGCTGGTCCCAGCGAAGTTCGACGTGATCCGCCAGCTAAGATCCAGAAAGATCATCCCACAGATCTGATTATTGGAGATGTCAACGAAGGAAGAAAGACCAGAGTCAAACCACGAAAGGATTACAAGACTATGGTAAGGAATGTATGCTTGAACACGGTATACTCTGAGGTACGGTTTAATTGTTCTGTTTCTGAATTAGAACCTAAGAATGTTCATGAAGCTCTTAAGGATAATTTCTGGATAAATGCCATGCAAGAGGAACTCTTGCAGTTTGAGAAAAATCAAGTTTGGACCTTAGTCCCACGGTCGAAAGACATTATGTCATAGGCACGAAGTGGATCTTTAAAATAAATCGGATGAACTTGGTAGGGTTGTTAGAAACAAAGCACGTTTAGTAGCTCAGGGTTACACGCAAGTAGACTGGATAGACTTTGATGAGACGTTTGCTCCCGTTGCTAGGTTAGAGTCGATTAGACTTTTGTTAGCTATTGCATGTTGGCTTAACATTACATTACACCAAATGGATGTTAAGGGTGCTTTCTTGAATGGGTATATTGATAAGGAAATCTATGTCGAACAGCCTAAAGGGTTCGAAGATCCCCATTATCCTAACCATGTTTTTAAGCTGCAGAAAGCATTGTACGGGTTGAAGCAAGCGCCTCGAGCTTGGTACGAGAGGTTAGCAACATTTCTACTTGAGTTCGGTTTCACTCGAGGTGAGGCGGATCGAACACTTTTTGTTAAAAGGGTTGGATCCGAGATTTTAATTGCTTCAAGTGTATGTTGATGATATTGTCTTTGGCTCGAGCTCACAAGTTCTTTTAGACCAGTTTGTGCAGGCGATGAACACTACTTTGAGATGTCGATGATTGGCGAACTAACCTATTTTCTAGGTTTGCAGATTAAGCAAAGTAGTGATAGGATCTTTATGTCCCAAGAGAAGTATGCCAAGAACACAGTAAAGAAATTTGGACTGGACACGGCGAAGGTAATGAAAACTCCCATGGGTAGTACGCAAAAGGTATGTAAGGACGATGTTGGGCAGAATGTTGACCCAACATTGTATCGTTCGATGATTGGTAGCTTACTGTACTTGTCCGCGAGTAGACCTGACATAATGTATAGTGTTTGCGTGTGTGCTAGGTATCAATCTGAACCTAAAGTAACACATCTTAATGCTGTTAAGCGAATACTTCGTTATGTGAGTGGATCGTGTAGCCTAGGACTATGGTTTTCCAAAGATACTAACTTGAGTTGTAGCCTATAGCGATGCTGACTGGGCAGGTGACGAAGATGACCGCAAGAGTACAAGTGGCGGCTGTTTCTTCTTAGGTAACAACTGGTTGCATGGTATAGTAAAAAGCAAAATTGTGTGTCGTTATCTAATGCTGAGTCTGAGTACGTAGCTGCGGGTAGTTGTTGTACCCAATTATTGTGGTTGAATAGCATGTTATGTGACTATGGTTTAGAATGCGAATCTGTTCTTATGTATTGTGATAACCTTAATGCCATTAACATCTCTAGGAACCCTATTCAACATTCTCGTACGAAGCATATAGATATTAGGCATCATTTTCTGAGAGATATGGTTGAAAAAGAGTTAGTCCGCATGAGCATATAGACACTAAGAATCAGTTAGCAGACATTTTACGAAAGCATTGGATTCTGAAAGGTTTTCGGACCTGAAGAAATCCATAGGTTTGCACATGTTAGTTTAAATGTTGGTCCAACATTTGGATCAACATAGCATATGTCGAATTTGATTGTTACTGCTTTATTGTTTGATTTGATTTTCTGTTCTGTTTTCCTGTGAAATGACTTGATTCTTCTTGATTGGTCCCTAAATGAACCGATCCCTCTTTTATAGGCTCTTGGTAATACGTCCCTAGGTACACGGCATTCGCTGTGACGATGTACTCTTTGCGACTAAAAACAATCCTTTTTGTGTGTTAGCATGCTCATAAACTCTCGGTAGATATAGGTGTTTGGTAATAAAATTCCTTAGGTACACGGCATTCGCGGTGACGATGTATACTATGCGACAAAATCCGAACCTTGAGGCTGAGGGTATAAGGGCAGTGCATAATTTCGGTTGGATATATGAGGTGAAAGGGTAGAAATAAAGGGTACTGATTTTGAGAAGAATTAAGCAGAAAGTCTAGGATTACGGAATCAGAATGTTGAGTCAAATGTTAGGGCAACATGTGTGACTGTCAGTTTGATATTGCTAATATTCTGTGCTTTCGTCTTTTTCGTGTCTGTCTTAAGTACTGTTTTTGTTAGTCTTCTGTGTCTATGTTTAGAAATCTCTCAGATATGCTTTAGAATTCTCGAAGAAAAGCGTTACACTTGTCTCTATGTGCTCATCGAAGTCGCTCAAACGGTTAGTATATCTTGATTCTACCTTGACTTTTGACTTAGTGGTTTTTTTGGTAGAAATATGATCTGAAATGCTCCTATTTACTCGCATGACTTAGTCTCAAACTTGCTCCATGTGCTCGTGTAATTGGATTAGTCATTTACTATTTTTAGCTTCATGTTTTTGAAAAAAAAATCAGGACTTAGTTTTACTTATCCAATTCATGCGGTTTTTTCCTTTGCTCAACGGTTACTTTTTATGACCATTAACTCCATGATTAGCTTAAGAAAACTGCTACAGTGACCGTTGTGACTTGAGCGATTTTTAAGTGGTAGATTATATGATTTTATTTAACTTGTCATATCAACCCACTTGCTTCACATCGTCTCTACCTCTCTGAAACTGCTCATCGTGATTTCTCTTCCATCTCAGTTCTTAGGGTTTTCATTTTCGACTTTGATTCACTTTTTCTTGCTGAAATCATGTTGGATTCATCATCTCAACCGAATGTTGACCCAACATTCGTTTCTAACCCTGTTCATCCAGTCCCTCTACAAGTGATTCCAGATCCCATGGAAATCGTGGTCTACACTGGGCCATTCCAGCCCCTCAGGCCAGTCAGACCACCACCTCAAGCCGCCGAGAAGAACCAGTACCATAACCACCGACCACAGAAGAGTCCAGCCCTCGACGACAGACCCACAGACGGCGAACCCTAGCGAAGAAACTCCAGTGACGATGCCAAGCCAAGAAAGTGACGACGACGTGCCTCTGAGCATCAGTCTCCAATCGCTCCAAAAACAGCGAAGAAACCGCAAGGATGACGCGCCGCCGAGCTCATCTGGAACAATTCCAGAATCTGGAGCCCCGATTGGAAGAGACGAACCAACAGCGCCGAACCCTGCTTTTCCGGCCCCAGTCGCTCCCAGACAGACGATTCCGCCGCCGGTCTTCACTTTCGCCGACATTCCGGTCAGTGCGACTTCATCCCAGCCTCGGCCAGTCCAGACAAGCTTGGTGGGAGGCGCAATTTTTGTCCCAGCGCCGTCGTCTGTTCCTCCTCCACAGTCTCAAGAGGTCACGGCGCCGTCATCTGCTCAACATTCCAAGAAGTCGCGGCCAGGAACCTCAAAGAAAAAGAAGACGGGATCAAAGTCCCAGGCCCAGACTCCAGCTCCTGTGCAGAAGAAGCGCCGAAGTGGACGCATTCGCCGAGCGCTGAACCCAACCTCCAATGCCGACGACCCTATTGACCTTTCCAGCGACTCGATAGATACGGTCGTCGACTCCACCACCTACGATAGCGTCGACTCGGAGAGCTCAGATGAGGACTTCAAACTTTCAGGGGGAGAGACGCCGCCCTCAGACTCGGAGTCCTTCACCGCCTCAGAACAGTCAGAGAGCAACGACGATGAAGAGGCAGAACTAGCTGAGACCTTGGAGTCCTTGAAGAAAAGGGTGGAGAAGCGCGCAGGAAAACGCCCTATGGAGAGTGATGACCAGCCAGCAAAGAGAGCTAGGACGGAAAGTGCACCTCAACCAGCCGCAAGTCACCGAGATGCCTCCCCTGTGCCAGTCACTGAAGGGAATGTTTGAGTCTGATGTTGACCCAACATTGGAAGACTCAGATTGGGAGAGTCCATTGCCCAGCCGCAAATTTTACCGCCCAGCCAACGAGCAGCTGTGGAGTTCCCTGAGTCAGAGACTCTTTAGGGTGGAGCGGGTCGTGGACGAAGTGAGCTTCAGGAAGTACGGCGTGATGCAATTCCTGGAGTCACGGCATCTCGGGCACATGGCTACGAGCTTGGGGACATACTGTGACAGTGTTGTCCGAGAGGTATATGCTAATCTGTTCTTTAATGTGGCTGAGGTTGAGTCTAAGAAATATGGGAAGGTTTTTCTGAGGGGGAGTCTTTATGACATGTCGGCTAGTGCTATAAATCGATTTCTTCGTACTCCTGAGGTAGAAATGGGGTATGAATATGATAATGATGTTGTGGTTAGGTTTATTACCGGGGGTAGAGTGTCCAGTGGGTAGGAAACTGTGCGGGTAGTTCTCTTACATCCCTATATTCGGTCTTGTTTAAAATTGGGGTATGTAGTTGGCTGCCTACTTCTAATGAGGTCAGGGTGACTGAGACCATGGCGCATTTGTTGTTTGCCCTTGGTCAAAATCTGCCTATAACTGGGGGAAGTACATTCTGGACAATATGTCCAACCAAGCTGAGAAGATAGGGAAGGGGGTTCTCCCTTATCCTCGATCATATACGGAGTACTTCTACAAGGTGGGTCCAACCCACACGGCGAGACTCGGTAATCACTCAGAGGAGCCCGTATCCTGTCCAGCCAAGTCATTTGGCAGACTCTGGCAGAGTAGTAGATCTGCCCTGGCGCAGCCTGAGCATGATGTTGACCAAGATGTTGGGGCAACATCTGTGGCAGAACAGGCACTTAGAGCCCTTGACGAGTCCATCGCAGCGTGGTGGCTCAAAGGGATGCGTTGAGAAGGCTCATTTCTTCCCAAAAAGGGGGAGATAGGGCAGAAGCACCCAGAGCTGAGCAGAGGACTGAGGATCGAGCAGGACCGAGTGAAGAAGGGCAAAGTGCGGGCGGAGATCAAGCAAGGGGAGATGAACAAGATGAAGGAGCTGAAGGTCAGAATGGAGCTGAAGTGAAGAAGAACCCATCGACAGTCTAAAACACTTAGACATCGATGTTTGTGCATGCGCATTTTTGATTGCGCATTTTTTATTTATGCTTGTGTGTGCATGCCTGGTTCTTATGTTCCTGTGTTTGAATTGATTTGGACCATGTCTATTTTTCTTTGTTTTGTTTTGCAGATGTTTGTTTCAGGACCTCTAAGGCGTGTACTAATTTTCTTTAGTACTTTGAATAGTTTTTTAGTGCTATTCTCTTTTCGTCTAACACTAACCATTTTTGTTTGTGGTTGAGTGGATGTTGCCTTCAGGGGAGGATTACTAAGGATAGCTTCTGCATTGGTTCTGGGAAAAAAGATAAAAAGGGGGAGATTGTTGATGTTGAGCTTTCAACTGAAACAATGTTGGGTAACATTCTAGTCAACATCAGTTGGCCGGGAATGTTCCCTTTCCTAGTTTTATCTTTCATGCCCAAAACCTATTTAATTGATGACGTGGAATTTTTCTAGTGTTTTGCAGGACTTAATCAAGGGATTGAACGGATCAAACCGCGTGGAAGAAGTGTAGAAGAGCTAGAGAGAAAATAGGAGTGAAGCATACTAAAAATAGGAAGCTTGGAGAACAAGTGAAGACTGAGCAACCCAAGCTGACCAAGTCGAGCTGCAACGGTCACTAACTGTCCAAATACACTTAGTGGATGTTAGTGGACGTTGTGGGAAGTGCTAAGTCGTTGGAACAAGTCTCTCACAAGTCGAAGGAGTATTTAAGTCGAGAAGACTTAACGTTGAAGCACACGGACTTTGGGAGGACGAACACAGAGCGAAAGTGAGAGCATATCTGAGAGAGAATATTCCTTGAAAGAGTTTTTCTTTGTAGTCTAGCAGTTGCTGAATTCTTTATTGATTCGTAGTTTTTGCTAGACTAGTTTTGAACTATCTTTTCGTGATAGTTTGTAATCCATCTTTATAGTGGATTCGCAGCAAGTTATTTGACTTGCTGCATAAAAACATCGTGTGTGTTCGTTTCATTTCGTCGCTAAGTTCTTGCTATTCCAACGCTTGACGTGACTAAGCGCTTAACATCCTCTACAATGGATATCAACAGTTCTAATAAACCTCGGCAAAGTCCCCAGTTCTTGATGGCACCAACTACGCGTATTGGAAGGTGCGAGTTCGTCAATGCATTAAGTCAATCGACGTGCGAGCATGGCAAGCAGTACTTCATGGGTATACTCCTCCAAGGACAGAAACTGATGCAGATGGTGAGGTCGTTGACAAGCCGGTCGAGCAATGGACGGTAGCCGAGCGAAAGCCTTGCGGAGTTCAATGACAAGGCACTCAACGCCCATCTTCTCTACGGTGGATATCTTTATGTTCAAGATAATCCAGAATTGTACAACGGCTAAGAATGCGTGGGATCTGCTTGAGAGGTACTGTGAAGGTGACACAACCGTGCGCGAAACCAAACTACGCCTTCTCCTCAGTCAATTTGAGAACATAAGAATGAAGGAAGACGAGGACATCACGACGTATTTGGAAAGCTCTTGACCATTTCGAGCGAGTGTGCCAGCCTAGGAGATCCTCTGTCGAACAAGGTATTAAATTCTAAAGCTATTCGTACACTAATTGAAAATTCAATGTGAAGGTTTTCAGCGATCGAGGAGTCACACAACCTAGCCACCATGGACTTCAACGTCTTGATGAATATTTTGAAGAATTTGAAACCAATCTTGAAGTCCAAAAGAGGGCCGCACGTGGTAAGAGTCTCGCACTGGTCACCCAGCCATCCAAGGATCTGATCGAGATCGACCCCAGTAACGAGAAGACATGGCCATGTCGTGAAGAAATTTGCGAAGTATTTCAAGAAGAAGAATGTGTGCAAAATGTTGGCCCAACATTCAGAAAAGGCCAAAATGCCAAGGCAGAACATCTTCAGCTCCTCCGTTCCCTAAACGAAAGCCGTTCGGGAGGCTAGACGGAAAGCCGAAGAAGAACATCAACTACGAGTCAACAAGATGTTATGAATGCCAAGGTTGGGGCCATTTTGCAAATGAGTGTGCAAACACTATTCGCAAGCGCGGCGGTAAGGTCATGTGGATCGATCTGTCAGACGACGAAGATGGTGAAGAAGAAGAAGAGCCTAAACAATCATCAGTAATCATCCAGTCTTTTTCTGACGACGAAGATGATGAAGATCAGCAGATCGGACTTACAGCGGTAACTGATGTTGAGCCAACATCTGACTCAACATCGGTAAACATATTATTTTTATTATGATGATTCAAACTGTCTTGATGGTCTTTTGAGTTGTGATGAAACATAACCTGAAACTGAGGATGGTGAAGATGCCTTTAAGCTGCTGACCACGCAATACGAATTAGAAAAGGCAAACAACTCACAACTCCGTGCCGCGGTGAAAGTGTTAGCCGAGGAAAATGAGAAAAATGACAAGGTCATTGAGGCTTGATGGACGGCATGAACAAGTTGGAAGCCGCATTAACACGAAAGGACAGAGAGATAGACATGCTTCAAAAGCGAGTCAATGAAGCCGACGAAACCTTTGCTAAGTGGAACGGAGTAAGTTCAGCCATAAAAAGGTATTATCTCTTGGATTTATGACAAACAAGGTCTAGGATATACTGGTCAGTCTGAAAGTGCGAATCTCATGTCTCAGTGAAGCCTAATATTGTATTTGTTAAAGCTCAGTCCGTGAATGACGAAGTTGAAATGATCATCCTAAGAGTAGTTCCGAGCATGTGACCCTGAAAAATGATGATATAAATTCCTTATGTGTGAATATTGTAAGAAGCTAGGTCATGTTAGGTCATACTGTTGGAAATTGAAGCGAGAGATTTCTGCAAAGAAATCGATGTCGGCTGAAATGTTATCCAACATATCGGTCAACATCGAGAAATCTGTGTTGAACGGTGTGTCTGAGAGAGTTCAGCTGGCGCATCTTCAAAATCTAGTAAACAGAATGTAGTTAAATCATCTAAGAAAGCTTGATCAAGAAATCAGGGGATAAATGTCTTGTAGTTAAAAACATCGTTGGTGTTCGTTTCATTTCGTCGCTAAGTTCTTGCTATTCCGCTGTGCTTTAAAAGTGAGAGTGAGTGTTAACCCAACATCACGTCCAACATCCGTATATAACTTAGTGATTTTTATCCATTGTGTGTGGGACCCCCTCCAAACATTACGACTATTTCGAAGAGGATTGTTTAGGTAAGAACTTTGGATTTTGTTCTTGTTATGTGAGAAGCGTTAGGGCAATTATTACTCACCGTGGTCTGATATCGACTGGTCTCTGCTTCTCTGAACGAGTTCTTCGTGGCTGCGGTTGTAAGAACATAAAATGAAATAAGGATCGTAAGAAAAATTATGGCGATGAAGTAGTAAGTCAGAGATAGGTAGAGAAAGAACCAAATGGAAGCTTCAGTCCCAGAAAGAACGCTGTCGAGTTGCTCGAGGAATAGCTGAAAAACGACGAAGATGATGGGAATCATTAGCTTATTATAAAGTCATATAGTATGCGTAAATTAGAGAGACAATGTGATACGAGAAAAAAAATCTTGAAAAGTGAATTCTGCATGGCCAAGCTGAGGAGAGTTTTCCTGCTTTGTCCAATGTTTCCTTTAATACGAACGACTAATGCACTATCTTGTTTGTGACTCAAGAATATGCTCCTTATATTGTTCTTGGAGATGAAATTCGCTTATGTAAGAAAAATATGCAAAAGATGGAATGTTGATATCCGTACGAGGATAGCAAACATGAAGGCACGAAAGAAGCAGTTGTCATCTCCACGAGTACGTCTGATGGCAGCGTATTCTTCGCTCAGAATCTGTCGAGTTTTCAAGAAATTAATACCACTGATTGTAAGAAGGAAACTTGAAAAGGATGGAAAGACTAAGCAAAGAATCTAACACAAAGCTGACCTTGATTTTCTCCGGTAAGATTGGATTCCCAGGTTCATATTCAGCTGCTAATGAAGAAAGAGGTTCCTATGACAAAATGAGCAGATATCATTTACAAATAAGATCATCAACAAGGCAAAAGGGAATCAATGTTCACTTTGGTAGATTGTTCATTCGACCTTTTCGCCCACGTACGGAATTGTTGACTAAGCTCAAAACAAATGAAAAAAATCAAAAGAGCCGCACAAATAGAAACAAAAGGAAGACTAAGCATTACAAAACATATTACAAGTCAAATATGAAGATTTATAGTCCAATAAAGATCCATGCAAGATTTGTTAAGATTGTAAGACTAATTACGTTGAGAGAGGTGAGTTGTTCTTTAGTTTGTAGTTGTTGGATGTAATATTATAAATAGCCTTGCATGGTTTAATAGATTGCAATTGATAGGAAAAAACACGAGTGTTTATGCCAAAGAATTTTCATACATCTTCCATATAAAAAAAATGATAGGGAAAAAAAACACGAGTGTTTATGCCAAAGAATTTTCATACATCTTCCATATAAAAAAAACAAACGTATCGTTCCTCTGTAGAAAAGAAAACCTCGTATACTCAAGCTCTGATACCAATTTGTTGTTTTTAGATGTGATGTGAAAGCACGCTTATAGCGTTGGAGTCGTTAGCCGTTATATGGAAGATCCGAGGCAGTCGCATCTAAAAAGCGATAAAGAGGATTTTACGATACATCCGGGGAACACAATCGCTCGGACTATTGCGAGTCGACAATAAGTCAACATCGAGTTAGCGAAAAATCCAGTTCATCACGAGAGAAGCAAACACATTGATGCGAGGTTTCACTTTATTCGGGAACACGTAAAAATGGAACAGTAAAGATGGTACACGTCGCGAGTTCGGACCAGGTGGCAGATATTTTCACGAAGCCATTACCAACAAGCATATTCGAGAATTTGAAACAGATGCTTGGATGAAAAGATCGAAACTTTTGAGCTTAAGGGAGGAATTTGTGACTAAGCTCAAAACAAATGAAAAAAATAAGAGAGCCGCACAAATAGAAACAAAAGGAAGACTAAGCATCACAAAACACTCAAATATGAAGATTTATAGTCAATAAAGATCCATGCAAGATTTGTGATAAGATTGTAAGAGTAATTACGTTGAGAGAGGTGAGTTGTTCTTTGGTTTGTAGTGGTTGGACGTAATATTATAAATAGCCTTGCATGGTTATAATAGATTGCAATTGATAGGAAAAAAACACGAGTGTTTATGCCAAAGAATTTTCATACATCTTCCATATAAAAAACAAACGTATCGTTCCTCTGCAGAAAAGAAAACATCGTATATTCAAGCTCCACGACCAAATATAACCAGTCTAAATATTCCAAGTACCCACGTAAGATTCTTTCACATCACATCTAAAAACAACAGAATTTTCCCAGATTCTTCGGCCTGAATTGCAGATTGCTGCTGCATAATGTCATCATCTTCACTGCTGTAATGGATTTATTAGTTACCATGAGTAAATCATGTGCAAGAAAGCATTAGAGCTATCAAATCATGCTTCCGCTCATATTCAACTTCAAGAACAATCCCAGGAAACAAACTAGAGAGTAACAACAGCCAAGCAAAGCAGGTGAACACCAATTCAAAGATCATGAAAGGAAAAAAAAAAAATTCACGTCTTGATGACAGAAGGGGGTACAGATCAAATGCATCTTAAATTAATCTTCTCTACAACAAAATTCTCTCTCGTCACACGCATTTATTACCTGGATCAATAAATGGGCAGGGCATTTTTGCAAAAAAAAAAAAAAGTTCAGCTGATGGAAACCCAAGATTTCGTCACTTCCATTCACACAAGAAAATCTCAACGCTGAATATTGAAAACAAGAAGGAAACACCAAAGAAAAGAAACAGTTTACTAACCAGAAAGAAAAGAACCTGAAGCTTCGAAGAGGGTGTCACCAAGAATGGCCAAACAAATCCATGGATCCTAAATCAAATTTATAATTATGTACTGATAATTCATAGCCGATACCCCTCTGCAAATGGGCCGAACAAAGAACATACCCATGAACACTAATTCCGCTAGCCTAGCCCACCACAGCTTGCGATTGGAGTGTTTATTGCATATAATAAGATATAACAATGGAAAGAGGTGCAAGAAAATAAATAGGTCCCCTTCTGAGATGACTGATTCCCACTTTACAGATTACATGTATTTGGTCTTTGCTTGTACATTCGAAGTTCCTTTAAGCCAACCAACAGTGAAAAGTAATGGGGAGGACGACGTGCATGTGCAGGAGAACCCCATCCTCAAGCAATAAAAAGGCTCTGTCTTTGTCACATATGATATATAGCACATTTTGTGTCTTTAATTCTTGCAAGTGCATGATTAGTTTGTCTATTCCTTGCTAATGATTAGTTTTGGTTTATTATCTTATCAACCTATGATTTATCAGAGCGAAGAGATAACTACAAAGTAGCTATGGGCTTAGACCATCTCCACAGTCAACCGCAAATGCAAACGCATTTTGCAGTAACAGCCATAGTTTGCAGTAACTGTTCTCCAACAGTCAACTGCAAACGCAAACGCAAAATAATATTCATGGAATATTCCATTTCAATACACACCTATATTTTACTTCTTACAAACTAACCACAACATTCTTTTAATTTTGAAGTCATTATTTATACATATTAAAAACATAAAACAAAATATTTATTAAAAATATCGAAAGTATGCAGCATAACAATTGAAATACATTGAGATACATGTCGTACAAGTAAAATATAAAAAATTATATTTGGGGTCAAAACAATATTTAATTATATTACATATAAATAAAATATAAAAATAATAATAAGATATAAAAAAATTATTACTAAAAAATAACCGTCAAGATCATAATAATTATTAATTATATCAATATAATCGTACAATTTTCAAATTCTTTAATATACTTTATATGTTTGATTTAATAATCAATACAAGTAAGGAGTTTATTTGCAATTTTAAACGACAAACGCATCTTTGCGTTAAGACGCAAATTTGCGTTCGAAGCAGGAGAGAGAAAGCATAAAATGCATTTTGCGTTTGCATTTGCAGTACTGATGGAACAGTTTTACTGCATTTTTGCTTTTGCTTTTGCGTCTTGCGGTACTATTGGATGTGGTCTTATTAGTTTGACATGACTTCGTTTTAATGGTGGGGTAAGATTCTGATGAACATGACAGAAGCACATGTAAGAGAAGTGTGTATAATAATAGCGATTCATTATTGAAATAGACAGCTGATTCAAGACTAGAGATGAATGAGAGTAATAGGACTTTTAAGCTTGATTATTTCCGACATAAGTTCTTACTGTGTGGAGAATGTGAATATCACAGCTCCTTGATGGTCTTCGTGTCGAGATTGTAAGATGAAGGCTGCTCATAAGAACTTATTAAAGATATTAATTAGGGTTTTGACGATGGCGATTCCGGTTAATTAACAGAAAATATTTGAAATTGTTTATGTAAAAAACTGAACATTATTACATGGTTTTAAAATTAATAAAGTTGTGTGTGCCTCAGAAAATGGCCACCTGTAAGGGAGCATGCATGTCGAAATTAGGACAAAATGGTCAATCTAAGTGTCGTCATATAATAGAACAGTCAGGATATATCTCAGTAACATAGATAGATGACTGACCTCTTTACATCCTAAAGATCAGATCGATTTTCCAACTAATGTATATCCCAAACTAATCTTTATCTCTTGCATCTATTCTCTACGTATGTCGTACTTGTCTTCTTATTGCATCACAATTCACACTTTTAAATATATATTACCAAGTTATCTCCTTTCCTCATCAATTTATATATATAAATCTTTTTGTTTCCGGAATATATATAAAAAATTCACATTCACAGGTACATTTTCCAATACTTATCCTATTTTCCGTTGTTTTGTTCTATTTTCTTTTGTATAGGGTTTTCTATTTTCTTCTTTTTGCCCTGATAAGTAGAAGTAATTAAAGAATAATAATAAGGCCAAATGGCGAAAAAACCCTTGCTCCTCTCATCTCAAACCTATATATCTCTGCTGATTTCGGCCTCTACACCTAAAGAAAGAGACACTTGAATTTCCCTTGTCAGCATCTTCAACACTTGCACTTTCAACTACAGTACATCTACTTGATTCAGACCGCTCTCACACAGTAATATGCGTAGTGCAATAAAGGTCAGAAAAAGAATTGAAGTAGGTTTTAAAGCTCTCTCTCTCTCTCTCTCTCTCTCTCTCTCTCTCTCTCTCTCTCTCTCTCTCTGTGTTCATATTGAATTGAAAAGGGTTTTCAGCGTGGATTATCAACGAGGCATGGAAAAAGACCATTTCCTATGGAAACATCGTCTGAGGTAAAAGAAACAACAACAAGTGACGACATAGCTTCACAAGATCAAGGTACATAATATATTAGGAGGACACTACTTTGTATTTTTTTCCCCTTTAAGTAAACCCTTAATTTCAGTTTCCCCTAAAAGAAAGAATATGCCTTTCTTCTTCCTACAGTCAAAGTGAATCAAAAAGTGGAAAACTTGGAGTAGGAAAATTAAATGACAAGTGTGAACAAAGACGATAATGATCAAGATAACAAATTTGTATATGCACCATATAGGCTATCTCTATTTGCTAATTACTTCAAGCCAAGTTCATTTAATCTTAATGTGTAATAGTATAATAACGCTTTCCGTAAAGTAAGAAAAATCTAGATAGATCTATAGATCTCTCTTCGGATGAAGGGAAGGTAGTTTCACACTTTGTACACTACAATCAAGTACACAATAAGCACACGTGGCTCATTGATACGACGAGTCTTCATACGAAGGTTTTCTAATGTATAGTTATATATTCATGTATCTGTGTGTGTGTGGGGGTTATATAAATATAAGTGTAGGTCGCCGCTAACCATTTTAATATGCTGAGATATATATGATGACAAAACCCTCACACGGAATCACTGACGATGTAATATGGTGATTAGTAGGTGATGTGAAGAAGCACTACAGAGGAGTGAGACAAAGGCCATGGGGAAAATGGGCAGCAGAGATTCGTGACCCCAAAAAAAGCTGCCCGAGTATGGCTCGGGACGTTCGAAACTGCCGAGGCTGCTGCCCTAGCATACGACGAAGCTGCCCTAAAGTTCAAAGGATCGAAGGCAAAGCTCAATTTCCCAGAACGCGTTCAAGGCTACGCCCCACTAAGTCGCTATACAACTGGCCCTGTAATAACAACAAGTGATGTTGCTGACGATGCTAGTCCTAGCCATCATCATCATCATCATCATTCAAATGCGAATAGTTTTCCTGGGATTCAACAGTACGCTGATTTGCTGCGCAGCGATGATGCGAACTCATCTTATCTGAGTTTCATCTTGTGTAATAGTAATATAATAAGCAGTAATGATAATCATCAGCAGTATGTAGGAGGAGGATTATCGTATGGTTATTCGAACTTATCTCAGCAGCCACGACGAGTAACTCGATGAGTTCTTCATCAGCCATGGATGCGATGGGCTTAGTTGCGCCGCCGGGGAAAGATCAAGAGTTTTCGACGAGCGATGTTCTTCCTCGGTATGGAGGTTTTTCTAGCAGTTTGGATTGTGAGGATTATTACGGTGGGTACTTTGACGATGACGACAACCTAGTAATAATCCTTAGCTAGTGAAGTGATGTACTTGCTCATCAGTGCAAGCTGGCAATTAGAATTTCATGAATTAGTTAAATCAGTTTGAAGCTGTAGTATGTAGAATCCATTTATTGTAATAAGGTTTTCACTTTTCCCTGGACAATATGCATTATTGTGTAGCATTGAAAAGTAGAGTTGCCCATCGCATATTTGAAACCCTAATGATAGTGAAATAGACCTTAGCAGAGCACAATGACAAGCAAAGGTATAAACACACCGCCACACACAAAGTGTGTACTGTTATAAGATCATGCGTAGTTCGTCCATTTTCTTGAATGGAATATCATATCATATCATTGTTTAGGCGATAAAAGTACTTATATAGAATCACATGATGTGTCATTGTCAGAAATTATACAATAATTGCAAACTAAATTGATCTCTTGTACAATAAATACCTAGGCGGACCAAGCCAAAGACCAACCTTATGGTCCCCAATTTTCTTTTACTTTGCTTTGCTTATAATTTTATATTAATAAATAGTTCATGTTAATGATAAAGAGACGTAGTAGTAGTAGTCAAATTCATGTAGAGTAGACTAACGCAGGCGTTCAAAATTCACTATAAATCTGCGCGGAGGTTTGAGCCATAGTATAGAAAGCATATCTTTCTTTTCAAAGTTGCGGCTAACTAAGGCATTCTAACCTAAAGTTGTAACCATTCGTAAGCAAAACATCTTTCTGCAATCGAAAAGAAAAAGAAAGAAAGAAAATTGCAATTTGCATCACAATCCCGTGCCAGAAATCTCAAGCTAGACCATGCGCAATCTTCCTCTATATTTGAGAGAGAGAGAGAGAGAGAGAGAGAGAGAGAGCGAGAGAGAGAGATCATAGTTCATAGCTCATACAGCAAGGCAATTATTATTCTAACATCTCATTGCTTATGAATATCCAGACAATGACTAGAACAAGAAGGGCCCAAGACAACCAGCGTTTTCTGTGAGCTCTCTCTCTCTCTCTCTCTCTCTCTCGCTCTCTCACTCCTCTATCTCTTTGTGTTTATCAATGAATCAAGTTCATGTTTATATATACACACGTGTTTGCTACCCTTGTTTATTTTGTAAAAACACAGTTATGAAATGCTTAACCCAGAAACCAGAGAAGGAGAAAGTTCGGTAGACAAAATGCATTATTTGACAAACTTAGAGGTTCAAGAGAATCCAAGACAAGATAGATAAAATCCATCTAAACCTTGCAATAAAAAAAACATACAAAACAAAGCACCCAAGAAAAACGGAACACAAGAAAAAGAACGACGTTAATTTCACTCCTCGAGGGGAGCGTTTCTGCGCTTGTACTTCACCATAACGTTCCCCTTAACTCCCACGACCATTGCGTTCCAATCGATCTCAGGGAAAGGCGATACCAACTCCATCTCAAAGTCCTCAGCAAATGGCTCCATATCGCCTTAATCTGCAGATACGCAAATGGCTCGCCCAAACATCCATGCCTTCCCCCGCCGAAAGATAAGTAAGAAAAAGCCCCCGCGTTTCTATCCTCTTCCCTCCCACGAGCAAACCTATCAGGGTCGTAATCGTCAGGATCTTATAAACATGAGGCAATCTGTTCGCAAAAGCAGGGGAAGTAGCAACTATGTGTCCCTTGGGAACGTCGTATTCGATCCCTTCTTTAGTTTCGACGCTGAAATCGCTGTGGGAGCTTCGAAGGAGCATGATCAGAGGAGGGTGTAGCCTCAACGCCTCCTTTATGCATCTGTAAAGCACTTCCATCTCAGACAGAATTCATAATCGACTTTATTACCATGCTTTTGAACCACGCTCCTCTGTTCTTCCAAAAACAGAGGACATGTGCTTAGGGTTGCACAGCAGGTAAGCCCCCGTCCACGTCGACGTAATGGAGCTCGTGTGCTGCCCGGCGAAAAGGGCTGCGATGAGAAGGCCGGTGATCTCTTCCTCCGTCGTGGGCCTTCCATCCTTGTACTTCGAATCTATGAAGCACTGCAACAAATCGTTCTGAGCTATGCCCGCCTCCTTGCGAGAGGCTATGATGCTGGCGAAGATGTCAGCTAACTTCTTGCGAGCTTTGTCTCGACGCTTATTGGGCCGGGATTGGGAGGTAGGGGAATATCACGCTTTATGGGTAGCATTCCATTATCTAGGTCGTGGAAAAGGGCAGAAACGTCGGCGAACAGCTTGTTTCGAACCTCTTCTCCCAGCAAGCATCTGCTCGCCGTGAGGATGATTAGTGCTCGAGTTCGTACTTTAGGTCGACTTCGCCGCTATCTCCCCATTTCGAAAGTAGTCCTAGCAATCGATCAAATCAACACAACGGAACAATTCAAGAATCACAGGCAAACATATGAGAAGGAAATGACAAGAATAGGCAGAGACCATATAATACCTCAGCTTCCATAACCATCATGTCAACGTAACCTTTAAGCTTAGTGACCCTAAGGGCTTCGGTGAAGAACCTGAACTGTTCTTGTCTGATGGTGTAGTCGACGTCGAACACTACGCCGGGGCCAAATGGGGCACGTTGAATTGGTAGACTTCTGCTGGCTGAGGTCAGATTCAGGGGCCTTAAAGAAATGGGATGAAACTTCAGGGCCAATCAAGAAAGTTATGTTCTTGTTGAGGAGTTTGAGGGTGAAGACACTCCCTAGCTTAGGGTATCCTCTCTCAGCATCACAATTGGCCCTCTTAAGAATCTGAATAGGCCACCGAAGATTGGCCACGAGCTAACTGTGGGAGGCAATCTCTTTGGATCTGGGAATTAGCAGAGCAGAGATGAGCTTTGCGCCATGAGAGTGGCTACGAGCAAAAGGCCCACATTCAAGAATTTGTTGCTGGGCACGTTTGTTGGCTCCACGGCTTCCATTGATGATGAACCCGAAGAATGTATCTGTGATTTCAGTAACGAGAAAAGAAATAAAAATCGAAAAGTTGGGTTGAGTTAACTTTAATATGGACCAGACCACCCAAGAAAAAATTATTAAGAGAAATGAATAGGGAAAAGCGACTAGCCTGGGAAAAGCAAGAACACAAAATCAACTCAACCTACAATGACTTTCATAGTAAACATAACCAATGATAATCTGGGAAAAAATATTGCCAAGAAATTCCAAAAACGCTTTACTACTCTGCACGTCAATGAGGTCGTTAGAACTGCAAAAGAAAGACGGAAAATCAGTACCTGATGAGAGGAGAGGAGAAGAAAGGGTGACTGAAAATGGGCCAAGTCAGATTCAGGACATTGAGTGTTGATGAACATGTAATGAAGGTTGGCACTCCACTAAATAAGTAGAATTTGATTTTGTGAGTGTAATAATGCTTTTAAAGCCGACCTAAGCCGATTAGAATCAGATCTTAACAATGAGATTAGGCAAATAAAGAACAGCTTATTGGGGAATGAGCTGATTTGGAATTACTTCACGAGTGATGGTAATAACAGTGTGATTTTCCGTTCTTTTCTTTGGACTTCAAAACCTGATATGTCACGTGAGTTAGTGGCACAGTGCACGTGATTTAGCTTTGTTATAGCTAAAATTTCATTCTTTTTTTTTTTTTTCCCCATCTTGATAATTGCAAGCATTGTAGGTAGGTGACTCGAAATGAAAATTTTCACCTGGAAAATCATCATAAAATACAGCACACACTGCGTATTTTTCTCTTATAAATATACTTCAGCCCAGAAAGGTACTGTTGCCTGGATATTACATACTGAGCCAACGAATATATAACACCAAGGAATCCCCAAAATCTTGATCTTCAGGACATCGTGCATTACCACGGGCGGAAATTGAGAGGTATAGTTAGCAACGGCTTCGAATCGACCTTTCTCGTGAGGCCCCATACGAAAACGATTGAAGAGAATATGGCTGGGGAAAATCAGGACAAGGAGAGCCAAGTTTTTACAGCGAATATCCAATCTGGCCCACCGATATCGATTCCCCATCCACCGCTTCCATGCCAACATCTTCCCATATGCTGTACAAAGCAGTCAAAGCCAAGTACGAAGATATACTCACAATAACGGGGAAATACGTCTGCTTATCTCCAAAATCAGGCGAAAAAGTCTGAATCCTGGTTGAGTAGCAAAGGATCGGCGCCAAGAAAAATATTGCACGGTTCGAACCCAGTGAGATGGACGTGCAAGATTAGGCATATGGCAAAGGACAATATAGTTGCGACGTTGCCAACTGCAGGCATCCAAGCTCCTTCAGCAGCCATCTTCTTTATTGTAAACGTAGGCACCGTAGAAGACCTTCGTTGCTTCATGAATCTCAGCCTCTGAGGAACTGTAGCAGAACTGCTCTGACCAGACTGTGCATGGCGGGGCCACCTGTTTCTGAGAATTTCCCACGCATAAGAGATACCAACTCAAACTTTATCTCGAGCGCTATGAGCATGAAGATTGCAGCGTACAAGCCAAGCAGGGATGTTCTAGCGCCCTCGATGGCGAGTAGTGTCTTCGATACCGCTCTCCCTGAGATAGGTGGCGTTGATCTCCTCACTTGGCCCTCGAGTAAATATGCGACTGGAAACAGAGCCACGATCAGTGCAAATACCAAAGGCAACAGCTTCGTGCTTGAGGCAGAAGGCAAGTGAGTGAAGACCCCGAAGGCCGATTTGCAGATCATTGTGACGATGATGAGAGCGTGCAATATTACTGACTCAAGGAAATATTCAGCAGAAATATGGCCTCCGAGGGCTATCCCCAAGGCAACTGCGTAAGTGGTCCTCAACTCGAATATGTATTTAACGGGGATGATTGAAGTGACAGCAGCAAGAGTGAGCAGTACGGCTGCAATGAGCAACCACGATGGCATGTAGGTTTCGATGCCACGAAGCCATATACGGAAATATCATCAGTGGATTGGTGAGTGTATCTGAACATATCAGAGCGATAGACAGGGGATATTGGAATCGGTGGCTGCATAAGGATGAAGAGGAGGCCAGATGCTAATAACAACACCAAGTATCTATAGCAGCCTGCAAGCAAAAGAAAGAACATGAGTCAAACGGTATTTAACGAAAACTAATATGAACGGCCCCTGGTTAACAGCTTTGGTCATCAAAACGGGCGAACTCCTGCACTAGCAAGCTGAGATTCCAAATAGATGACAGAAACAGTAATATAGTCTACAACACAGTAGAATGGTCCACTAACTTGGAACGGAAGATCTTTATCAGGAAATCATGGCAAATTATTGAAGTTAAACATCAA
>JAPQWV010004940.1:0-24726 GCA_027422505.1 Craterostigma plantagineum
TGTTGCATAATTTAAATGTTGATGAGAGTATCCAATTGCAAAATAGATACGCAAAACTATAAAGTTTTAAACTTGTTTGATATTTAATGTTTCGGCATGCCTAACGCTTGATCATTTTAGTTATTCCCTTGGCTGTTTAAATCTAAGCAGGTAAGGAAAAAGTTGCTGTGAGTTATTGTCTGTCTATACCATCTTTAATTGGTTATTAGTACAATAAATCTCATTAGTTTAAACAAACCCTAGTTGCGTGCTGTTTTGGAAGTTCTTTTGTTTGCTTCTCCTGTTACGTCTCCATTCTTATATGAAATATGATTAAGAGAAGAGACGACTTTAATGGCTTTTTCATGGCTCCTCCATCCCCTGCAAAAGATCCACCCATCTTAACGACGCAAATCAAGGTATCGATCGATAATGATTGCATGGCATCGTAATTAAGCTCAAGACGATTGAATAATAATGATCACACACGAACTTAAGTAATATTGGCTTCGTGCCCAGATTTAATCAATGATCATCCACATGTTTCATTAAGTAGAAAAACCAGCTTTTCCAGATCATCATCAATGCAAATCATACGAAAACGAATGTGTTTTAATATTTTAATAAAAAGAGATTAACCTAATCGAGAAAACAATTAATATGTGCACGCACTTTTGCTTTATAACGAGGTTAATATCGAACAATTTGTTAAAATATTAATCCTCTTTATACGGTTACTTCAAATGTAAGCAATAAGAACTGATTAAAAAATTTGCTTAAGGCGGGGCTGGCAAGCTTTACCTTAACCTATTATATATAACCATTGCACACTATTCATGCAATGTTTCAACATCTCCCTGTGATAATAATAATCCCATTCATCCCATAAATGGATCACGCCATTGAGATTATTAACGACGAGCCAAAAAAACCCTCATCAGATGATCCTAATTCATCGCAATATTGGAGAAAAAAATCCATCTATCGACTCCCACCATTGTTACCGAAGAAAAGAAAGGAAAGCAGTCTATCAGCCTCAGCTAGTCTCCTTAGGCCCTTACCATCACAAACTCCATAAATCTTTGGCCTATGGAGGCACACAAGCGAAGAGCGACGCACCAATTGTCGAGAGATCGAAGACGCCCATTTGAGGGCTGTTTCGATGTTTTGGGTCCCTTCCTCGAGGAGCTCAGAAGCGCCTACAATTGGAAGAAGAGTGGCTGACCAACGATAGAGCTTTCCTTGAGCTCATGATTGTCGATGGGTGCTTTGTGCTCGAGATTATGAGGATTACTGCGAATCGAACGAAGGCTACGATAGCAACGATCCCATCTTCAGTGAGCATGGGAAGCACTACGCGTCCCACACCTTCGCACGGATATGCTCATGCTCGAAAATCAGCTGCCGCTGCTCGTTCTTGACAAGTTGGCTTCCCTTGAGAACGACGAATCGCTGACGGTAAGTTCTTAGGCTAAATTGCATATAACCTATTTATGGTTTAAAAAGTAAGCATCAAAATCCCCATTATTTGTGAACAACGTAAAACGTTTTACTGTGATTTATTTATTATTTTTCACCGTGCTAAATTTTAGACAACATTGGGGATACGCTGTAAGTTTAGCATACACACGGGGTAGTAACGTGCGTTTTCAGTATTCACGCAGGGGTATAGCATAGTTTAAACCGTTCTTTATTACACGTGAGAAGTCCCTCTCGGAATAACAATTGTTTGTTGAACTCGCCACTTTTCAAGATGCTTTAAAGGGGTTTCACTTTGAGGGGTACAATCTGCGTGGCAGTTTTAGGAGATCCGACTAGACTTTCAAAATTTGAAGCAATTTAAGGACACGTATTAGACTTCTGTCGCTTTACCTTGGACAAGTTTGTGCACTTCAATTGTATGCGTCCTGAAAACGTGCAGAGACCCAAGAAAAAGTATGCTCGTCGGGCGACCCGCCCGAAGGGCACAAAGGAAGAAATAAAAAGCCCTAAAAAAACCAAGAGTTACTTTTCGTGCTTGAGAAGAAAAGGCGAGACGAAGACAGCCACCACATTCCCCAGCATTCAGCTACAAACTGGAGGAGGCTGGATAGTAATAAGGAGGAGCAAGTCGAGCAGCTCCGAGACGTATCTTTCAAGAAGGGAGTCCTCAGTCTCCCAAATACGAAAGTAGACGACGGATCAGAATCTTTGTACCTAAAACCTAATGGCTTTAGAGTGCAGCCATGTAGGGTTAGGGCACGAGGTGAGCTCTTACATATCGTTCATGGACGGAATCATCGACAACGCAAAGGACGTCGGCCTTCTTTGTTCTCGGGGGGTCATGACAAATTCCGTAGGGAGCGATAAGGAGGTTGCGGCTCTGTTGAACTCTCTGTCGGAGAAAACGTCACCGTCGACATGGGAGGCCCACTGTTCGAGGTTAGTAAGGAGGTGGAGGCTTATTGCCAGGAGCCCTGCATAAATGGAGGGCCAATCTATTGCACACCTACTTCACCAACCCGTGGGTCGGACTGTCTGTTCTTGGTGCGCTCTTTCCTTCTTCGCCTCGACGGGCGTTCAGACGGTTTACTCCGTCATGGATTATTACAAGGAGTCGAAAGTCGAGGGCTAAAACTAGTCGTTTGTGTGCTGCCTGCCTGCTTGCTTGCTTTAAAATTCGTTTCGTTTAGTGACCCATATTCGTCGTTCGTTTGCGTAAACTAGTTGTCAAGTATACTTGTATAGCTTTGTTTCTAAATATTGTTATTTTCATAATGCATTACTGTTTAATTCCATTCTTTTAGTTAACCCTAGGCCGAGTAATTGGACAAGAATAGCCTGACAACCACGCCAACCAGATTAGTCAGATTAGGACACGCCGACCATGCCAATTTCATCCTCACTCATTTGTAAGAACCTCATTGTATAGAGGAAAAACACATTACGTTTCGAAATTGGACGTGCTATACATTGTCTCATTGAAAACACGACAAGATGGGGTTGTGCTTCTGAGCTCGAGACTGAAAAAGTAACCCGTGCTCGATTCACTTCCACAACTAAACACCATTGTTCAACCAATGCGAAATTGCAAAAAACTAACGTAATCGATCGCAACATGATTACTGGACGTGCGTTCGCAACCTTATCGAATAGCAGAAATACGTACACACTGTTGTTTATAAGTACAAGATGGAAGTACGTGAGTGAATTTAAATTTGAATTTAGGTTTTGGGCGTATAACACGAGAGCTGAATGGACTTTGTTGTGTGCGTGTATGTATGCTAATATGGGAGGGAGGAAAATTTTCTTTTGCTTGAGTTGCTAACGTGACACACTCGCAAGGTTTTCTCTCTTTTTTTTCTTCCATTCTTTCTATATTACATGCACATATATATAGTAATCTAAGGTGCACTTAGTCTAAGGATAAGATCATATTTGATCTATCAAATCTCCTCAAACGACTATATGATCTTATCAAATCTCCTCAAACGACTAAACATGATTTGCAAATTCTTTCTTTGACTTTGCTTCTTGGCTTCTTGGAGGCTTATGCATTTTATTCTTTTATTTTATTTATTTATTTTTAACTTGCTTTGAGCTATTCAACACACACGACCTATATGGCTATTCTTCACTCACATGTTTCTTGAATTCGAGTTCGAGCCTAAAATATTGACACAAGCTCAACTCGTCTACCCCAATAAACTTCATTTACGTGCAAAAGTGTGCATACATAAGACAACTCACTATATGCGATTGCTTACCAAATATTACGACGTAACTTAATTCGACTCAAAACGCTAACGATTGAGAAAGTTCGTGCCATCCACGTGCATAGCTAGACCACAATGCTAGTAAGTAGTAACCACAAGCCAGAACAAAGTTGAACCTGCATTTCTAGAGCCACTTCAGTGTGTGATGTGATTGAATAAAAACTCATCTATACTAATAATAACAATAATAGAGCCTCGAGAATTTGCAGAACATCTGCCGATTTTCTCCGATACTTGCATCTGCTCCATCATCTAAAGCCTCGGCGTTGACTTGTTCGGACTTCATAATCCCTTGGAACTCGTCTCTCACTAGCATAACTTGTTACATCTCCTACGAAAGAGTCTTTGTGCTGTTCTTCTGTATTATTGGCGTCCTTCGGCTGTTCATCGTCTTCTTTAATGCGCGCTTTGTACGTCAGTCTCATGAGGACTTCGCCCGCGCCATCATTTCCAAGAGTCCCCATAAGCTTCCTCGAAGGCGCACGATCGTGACCGTCGAAACCGTGCCTGGCAATGATCCAAGATCGACCTGCAATCAACGGTACTTTTTGTTTTGTGGGCCAAACTCGAATCACAAAAAAGCGCATGTGTACGCGCGCTCTCTTTTCTTAATTATTCTATTCTTATCTCAGCTTTTTTCGGAAACAAGCAGCTAAGAATAGTGCTGCAAAAAAGGATGTTTCGCAGCGTTATTGAAAAAGAGGGCCCAACGAACGAAGCTTCTGCTAATGAAAGATGAGAGGCATATACCTATTGTTTTGCTTAAAGCTTATTTCTTGGTGCCCAAGTCTTAAGACAAAGTACGGATTCTTGTTCTTGACTATCTGTATTAAAGCGAAATTAAACTCGCAATAAAACCATGAAGGAAGGGCGCCATGATGAATTATCTTCCATCTCAAACAAGCTGAGTGCTAAGACCATCCCAACCGAAAAACTCATTCTCAAATTCAAACTCATTATCAAACTCATAGTGCAGTAATCTTCTCCAACCGGCAAACCAATTCTCAAACTCAAAAGACTAATTGTAATATTTTCTACCAGATTTTTAATATTACCCATGTATTTTACAACTTTTACTAATTATATCTTACTATTATTTTAAATTCGACAGAAAAATGTAATTCGCAAAATTAATATAAACTCAATACTTTTTCATAAAAAATAGAAAAAAATATTTATTAATAATAGAGTCCTTTGATATATTTTTATTAGAAATCATTCGATTCCTACATTTTTAACATACTAATTTAATCAAATAACAACAAATGAAATTTAATTAGAAATCGAAAACGCCAAAACCAATCAAGTAATAAAAAGAATAATTAATTTCACTGTTCTCGCCTGCAACAGATTGAAAAAGTCGCCCTCTTCCTCAGTTCAACCGACCCGCTTCTTTATAATATATTTATTTATTTGTTCTATTTTGATATTGGATGTCTTTAATAATTAAACAAATAAAAGGACTTCCATGCAAATTTGGAAAAGAGAAACGCATTTCTTTGAGGCAAACGCATATATTAGTATATTTGATGAGAGAGAGAAATATAAAATCACATTTTGAGTTTTGATTTGGGGTACGATTGGAATAATTTTACTTCATATTTTGAGTTTGAAGTTCGATTGGAATAGAGAGCAAGCTATGTCTACCGTAAATGAATCGAGAAGAGTCACGGAATTCTCCAGTGTAGCCAAGCGACTGTATAATTACTATTACATTATATACTTTACGATGTATATATATAGTTGATTCGAATTGTGGATGTGGTCAATGATAAAGAAAGTACGAAAATCGCATGTTTTGTAGTTATTTTTCTATTGAGTTAGTTGTATCCAACTTCAAAAAGAGACGTTTATGAGATATTCTCGAATCTTGTCATTTTGAATTTTTCATGCTCTAGGATGGAATTCTCAATAATTAAAAGAAAAAAGAAATCTACATAAATTACGTTTTATGTATCAATCCAAGATTCTTGACATGCATGAAAAATCTAAATCTAAAAAACCCTACTCCCACCATAACTGCTAATGCACTACATATATATAATATATATATATATATATATATATTCAAACATGACTTACAAAATGTTCGTAAATTATACATATACTTTTTCTATAACACACAGACATCATGCGGTCACTACTTAGACTAGGTTCAACCGTATACTTAATTAGTTAAGGGGCACCAGCACCTCGAAAGTACAGACCATCTATTGAAAATGCATACTATTGAATTATTTCCCAATATTCTTCTAATGTCAAGTTATGGTGAACATAAATACATACGTAACGACCTTAAATTCCGAATCGAAACTGGCTTTTAAGTGCGGCCCCCTAGCCTAAAAATTAGGCGGAGATCCAGTTTTTTCTGCTTTGGACAATAATGTATCTTTTGTATATCCGGCGTCTGGAATAATGAATGAACGTTTCTAATTTGTTTTTATGTAGTTTGTCTTTTATTGTTAGATCAATGTCCAAGTCAACTCAGTATACCTCAATATATATATATATAAGTTATATATATGCGAGCAGGCCCGTAGCTGAAGAAGTCGGGGCCTGAAGCGAAATTCGAATTTGGGGCCAATTTTAAGGAGATACGAAATATAGCATAAAATTATATCATAAGTGTAACTTAAATAAAGAAATACTCCATCTATTTGACTATAAGTCGTTTTAGACTTTTGTTTTTGTTTTTAATACAAGTAGTTTTACTTTTTTTTCAAGAAAAATAGCTGGAAACTTTTACAACTTTACCTCTCATCTTAAATAAAATAGTTAGATTAATATGCTAAAATAGTTAATTAAATGGTATAATAGAGATTTTGTTTTATTTCTTAATATGTATGCAATTACGTTAAACGACTTGTATTTCAAAAACAGAGAGAGTGTGTTTTATATGTTAAAGGTTCAATATTAAAATAGTTATATACACACTATTTTTTAAAAAAATTTTGGTTTGGATTGGGTAAATAGGAAGATAATGACGTCTAATTGTTTTAAAAAAAAGTAAATGTAATATTATTGTTGAGCAAAATTTAATAAAAAGTAAAGTTTATGCTCGCTTTTATTAACCTTGAGCAAAATATTGGGCCCCTTGCAAAGCTGGGCACGAGGCGACCGCCTCGTTGGCCTCATAGAAGCTACGGGCGTGTATGCGAGAAATGTATAACACATGGGCTACTGTTGTGGCTTAATTTAAATGTTGATGAGAGCATCCAATTGCAAAATAAATACCCGCACTATAAAGTTAAAATAAACTTTGCTTGATATATAATGTCTCGGCACACGTGAGGCATGAAATCCAGAATTTTGTAAAACCCTACATTACAAGAATAGAATCCAGAATGTTATAATATTACTAGATGGAGAAAGGAATTGGTAAGAAAAAAGATGCTTAGTTGCCGACTGAAGTCGTGGAGCACACGTTATTTTGTGTTCGTAATTAAATATCTCACATCATTCGTCCGAGGAAAACCATTCAAAAATCTCCAAAACTGTTGATTCTGCTTCACATTGCTTCAAATGTGAGCCACTTACAACATGTGAAGAAAGGCCTTAAACTAAGACGATCCTCTCCAAGTCCCTAATCGCTTATTTATTACTTGCACACAAAAGCTAGAGGGAAGAAAAAAGAAAATGAACGAATTTCAGAAAAGGCAATGGGCCACCGAAATAAACAAGCAGCTCCACGAAATGCCAGAAACCCTTCAGAAGAATTGTCGCGTTGGAGCAAAACGTCGATATACCGACTCCCACAATCTCTAACCGATCCAAACAAGAGAGCCTTTCAACCTCAGCTTGTCTCCTTTGGACCCTACCATTGCAACTCCATCAATCTACAACGAATGGAAAGCACAAGCGCAGAGCTTTCCTTCATTTCCTCAAAAGGTCGAAGAAAAGCCTCTCGAAAGCTTCGTCGATGCGCTGAATCCCCACTTTGAGGACCTTAGCGGCGCTTACGATCAGTTCGTGGAGGAGGAGATGAGCAACGTTGAGTTCTTGAAGCTCATGATAGTAGATGGATGCTTCATGCTTGAGATTCTGAGGATGAGCGCTTTCTCAGAAACCGATCAACAACACGGCGATTAGTATGCGAGCAACGATTCGATATTTAGCCACCTGGCGAAGTAATACGTTGCACCGTATCTGAAGAAGGATATGCTGATGCTGGAAAATCAGTTGCCAATGCTTGTTCTTGAGAAACTACTCTCTCTCCAGAATGATGAAATGCCCCAACTGGTAAGTGTTGGGATATATATTATTTCAACCTATTAGTGCTCTTGTCTAACTAACATGCATATTTTTCCGTTCTATTTATTACAGATGCTGAGAGTGGGCTTGACAAAGCTCATGCTCAACTTCTTCTTCTTCTCACAAAAGATACCACATTACGACAAGGATCTCCATCGATTCAACAACAGCCTCCACATCTTAGATATGTACAGGAAACCATTAATGCTCTTCATCGAAGCTCCACCGCCTCAAATGCTGGAAAGGTGCCAATCGACGACGATGGCCAAGGAAGAGGAGAATGTGTAAACAATACTTTCAGCGATGGAGTTAGACGGGGGCGGGAATAACATTCAGGAGAAGCCCTACGATAAGCCCTAAGGACATCAGTTTCCACCGCAATGTCTTAACTCTACCACACATAGTGGTCGACGATGCTGTTGGAGTAAACCTAATTTACTTCAGTCAAATATGTCTCTTCGTATCTGGTCAAGGTTCTAGTATTCCTAATACTCCTAAATAAGCTAGATGTCTCTTAGTTTATCGAAGTTGGTCAAGAGTCATCTTGATGTCACCATATACTTACTAGTTGCTAAATACTATGATGTGGTTTGGGTATTATAAGTATGAGTATGATGTAAGCCATTCGTTAAGTTGAGTGAGTATGAAATAAGAAATAAAAATTCTATCAGATGTCACTACTCCAAAAACGTTTTCCAAAACACATAATACACGTCTCACTCCCTTCAATCTGGTTTCAGAGCCACACGTCCAAAATGTCGGGCCAACTCATCTCTCTCGTTCCAAAATTCAACGGCGAAAAATTTGATTACTGGAGTAATCTCATGAAACTATGTCTTGAATCTCAAGACTTATGGAGTGTGGTCGAGGATGGAGTCGACGAACCAGAAGACGAAACAAACTCACTGAGACCGAAAAGAAGAAAAACAAAGAGATCGAAAAGCACTTTTTCAAATCTGTCAAGTGCTAGAAATTCCGGTCTACGAAAGAATCTCGAAGGCTGCAACTGCTAAAGAAGCGTGGGAAATATTGCGGACACTTACTCGGGTCAAGAACACGTTAAAAAGGTCGGTTTGCAATCACTACGAAAAGAATTCGAGAAGTTAGAAATGAGAGAAAACGAAAAAGTCTCAGAATACTTCACGAGAGTCACCTCCATCGTAAATCAGATGTCATCAAATGGAGAGGTAGTGGATGCCGAAAAGACCGTTGAAAAGGTTCTACAGAGCTTGCCGGAAAAGTTCGACCACATCGTCGTAGCCATCGAAGAGTCCCAAGACACTTCGAAAATGTCTGTGGAAAGTCTACAAGGGCGACTAGAAGCTCATGAAATTAGACTTTCAAAGGAATCCCCAAAGTACATCGCTGGATCAAGCTTTGAAGTCCCAACACACGGGAGGCCGTGAATCGTCTCGAGGTCGCGGCAAAGGTCACTCTCATGGAAAAGACGGAAGTCATACACAAGAAGCGAAAAGACAACAGCGACTGGAAAAATGAAGAAAAATTGCCCTCAAATAATCAAAGAGGAAGAGGACGCGGCACTTACAAAGGCAAAAAACCTTACATCGAATGTCATTACTGTCACAAGCCGGGACACAAAGCCCCTGATTGCTGGGAAAAATTTCCAGAGAAGAAACGTGAAGCAGGCTACGTTCATAAAGACGACTCCGGTAATTCTGAAACCCTTCTAATAGCTTCTGATGGGAATGTCGAAGATATTTGGTACTTGGACAGCGGTGCGAGCAAACACATGACCGGAAATAAAAGTTTATTTTCAACGCTAGATACCACTAACCATGGGCAGGTTACAATTGGAGACGCCAAAACTCTCGAGATCCAAGGTGTCGGAGAGATCACATTCAACACAAAAAATGGCAGAATGGAGAAAATGTCGAAGGTTTTCTACGTTCCGGGATTATCGAGTAACCTATTGAGCGTTGGTCACTTGATGAAGAAGGGGTTCGATTTTCGCTTCGCTGAAGATTCATGCATCATGAAAAAGCATGGTCTTCTCGTCGCTAAAATCGGTTTGGCTTCCAATAATCTGTTTCCCGTCAAACTTGACATTATTGGTAACTCTTGTGGAGGCTTCGGAGTTGTGGCATGACAGATTCGGGCATCTAAACTTTCGAAGTTTGAAGAAACTGTCCAGCAAAAATATCGTTCAAGGGCTGCCAAAATCGATGCGATTGATGATATATGCGAGGAGTGCCAGTTGGGAAAACAACATCGTGAGTCATTCCCATCAAAATCAAGTTGGGCATCAAAGGCGCCTTTGGAACTTGTTCATACAGATTTATGCGGTCCAATGAAAGTTGACTCTCTCGGAGGTAGCAGGTATTTTTTGTTGTTCGTTGATGACTATACGAGAAAAGTTTGGGTCTTTTGTGTGAAGGAAAAATCAGAAGCACTTTCGTGCTTCAAAGACTTTAAACTTAAAGTCGAAAAAGCATCAGACCTTCAAATAAAGAATTTAAGAAGTGATCGTGGAGGGGAGTACATGTCTTCGCTATCGACGAGTTCTGTCGAGGTAATGGCATTAGGCATGAGTTGACGTCACGCTATACACCGCAACAAAACGGCGTCGCGGAGCGCAAAAACCGGACGATCAGAACATGGTGAGGTGCATGTTGAAGAAGAAAAATTTGCCGGCTGTTTTTGGGCAGAAGCAGTCTCGTGCACCGTATATTTGATCACTCGCTCACCCACGAAAAGCTTGAAAGATGCTACCCCGAACGAGGTATGGTATGGGCAGAAACCCAATGTAAGTCACCTCAAAACTTTCGGTTGCTTAGCTTATTCTCACATACCAGATGCGTTGAGATCGAAGTTGGATGATAAAGCTGAAAAAATGTATCTTCATCGGCTACAGTTTGACGACGAAAGCTTACAAGCTTTATAACCCAAAAACA
Organism: Craterostigma plantagineum; assembly: GCA_027422505.1. Taxonomy (NCBI): domain Eukaryota; kingdom Viridiplantae; phylum Streptophyta; class Magnoliopsida; order Lamiales; family Linderniaceae; genus Craterostigma; species Craterostigma plantagineum. Next base: position 10,898 of record JAPQWV010004940.1, read on the forward strand.
AAGAAAATTGTGATTAGCAGGGATGTTCGCTTTGATGAAGAAGCCTCATATAGCTTTGACGAAAATTCAGGTTTCTTCGACCTTGACACCCTTGATGATGTGATGATTCTCAGCCATCGGAGTACGAGAATCACGAGAAGAAACTGCTCCTCCTGAAAGTCCAGAAACTACGCCTGGAAGAAGAACGAGAAGTTTAACAGATTTCTACCCCAAAGAGACAAGCAAAGTAGCACCTGGAAGAAGAGCGAGAAATCTGAGATATTTGTACGATGAAACAAGCGAAACCACTGAAGAAGGCAATCTGTTTTTTGCTTTCTTTGCAGGTGAAGACCCAATATCTTTCGACGACGCAGCGAAAGAACAGAAATGGTGCGCCGTCATGGAAGATGAGATCAAGTCGATCGAGAAAAAATGGTACATGGGAGCTCACTTCTCTACCACCCAACAAAAGCCCCATAGGCGTGAAATGGGTTTTCAAGACGAAAACCAATCCAGACGGTTCCATCAACAAGCACAAAGCTCGTTGGTTGCGAAGGGTATAAGCAGAAGGAAGGAGAAGATTTTAACGAAGTATTCGCCCCTGTTTCTAGACTTGATACGGTTCGGCTAATAATTTCTCTCGTAGCTCAAAGGCGTTGGAAAATATTCCAAATGGATGTTAAAATCGGCCTTTTTAAATGGCTACCTCGAACAAGAGGTATATATCGAGCAGCCACCCGGTTTCGTAAAAAAAGGGCGAACAAGAAAAAGTCTACAAGCTCAAAAAGGCATTGTATGGGCTAAAACAATCACCTCGTGCGTGGTACGGAAGAATAAACGAGTATTTTTCGAAGTACGGCTTTGAAAGGTGTCCATACGAGCACACTCTTTATGTCAAAAGAAGTTCGAAAGGAGGCTTCATGCTAGTAAGTGTTTACGTTGATGATCTTATATTCACCGGAGATGATTTGTGCATGCTAGCAAATTTCAAGAAATCTATGATGAAGGAGTTTGAAATGACCGACTTGGGTGAACTTCATCAGTTCTTGGGAATCAACGTCACACAATCAAGTGAAGGGATTTTCATTTCTCAAGAAAAATATGTGGTGAAATTCTGAAAAGTTTCGCATGGATGATGCAAATTCAGTTTCTACTCCGTGTCTCACCGGATCAAAACTGAGCAAAGAGGGCGAAGGAAAGCTTGTTAACTCTACTATGTTTCGGAGCCTCGTTGGGAATCTGATGTGTCTCACAGCCACGAGACCCGATATCATGTTCGCTGTAAGTATGGTAAGCCGATTCTTGGAGAAACCATACTCAAATCATTGGGAAGCCGCAAAGAGAATTCTGCGTTACGTGAAGGGTACGATGGATTACGGTATTTTTTATAAAGCTGATGTTAATGTTAGACTTGTGGGCTATACTGATAGCGATCTTGGAGGATGTATTGATGATTCTCGAAGCACTTCCGGTTATGCGTTTAATCTCGGATGCGGAGTAATCTCTTGGTGTTCGAAAAAGCAAAAGATTGTGGCTCTTTCGACGACCGAAGCCGAATACATCGCAGCGTCGCTGACAGCTTGCCACACTCTATGGCTAAAGAGTATTCTGGAAAATCTAAACCAGAAACAAGAAGATCCTACGATAATTTTCTGTGACAATAGTTCGACAATCTCAGTCTCAAAGGACCCGGTCTTGCATGGTCGAACGAAGCATATCCGTATGAGATATCAGTTATCACTTCTTGCGTGAACTCGTAAGTGAAGGTAAAACTCTGCTTGAATATTGCCGGAGCAACGAGCAAATTGCCGACATATTTACAAAACCGCTTGGAGGGACGATCTTCGCAAAGAACGTTGCCGAGCTAGGTGTACGAAACAAATCTAATAACAATTGCCATTTGCTCCTTAACTGAACAATCTCGAGCCTCGTCAATCAAAATTGAAAAAAAATTATCTCCAATCTCACTAAGAATAACTTTCTTTACCTCATTCGCACAAGCACTGATAATTTGTCTTTGCATGGTTGGAGACGTCAATTGATTGTTCCCCGGAGCATTTGACTCCATTACCTTACTTACTTCTTCATTATGTGCACAATACCATCTCACGATCTCAAGAAAATTTCCCCGATGCAACGATTCTGGAGACTCATTGTCTCCACGAAAAGCCAAACCTAGTCCTAAGAGCAACCGAATGACATCTACAATAGCAGTCAATCTAATGCGATACGCGGCCTCCATTTCTTCACTTTTTCTCATTATCACATAATCGACATTATGCCTTTGGTCTTCAAATCCTAAAAACTGAATTTTAGCATAATTATGTACGCTATTTTTTCCTCCTTCATGTTCCACAAATCTTTCCAAAGCTTTTTCCAATTCCTAAAGCCAACTATAGTGAACGCATCAGCTCCATGCTTGTGACCTTTCGCAAATAAGAAACACCAAAAACAAAATGCGGCATCTTTAGACGAGCTATACTCTACCACTTATGTTTCGCAAACCATGTTTTTTGAAACTTTCTCGCATAACCACTAAAATCACTTGACGGAAAAACATGTGCAATCGGTTGACAAGGGCCTTTAACTAAATATTGTCTCCTTATATCATCTCTTACCTCAATCGGATAGCTATTAATTGGCTTACGTAAGGCAGGGTCACCAATAATCTCAACGTTTAATGACTCTTCATCGATTCGGCATCTTTTACCTCTTTGGTTCACATTCGAATTTTCATCATTGGAAGTGGACCCACCAATTGGTTGAAGACGTTTTGTTCTCACAACCACCTATCCATATTGGGATGGGAGTCCTACAAATTAGTACAATAAAAATTACTTTTCCAGATTTTATACCACCGAATATCCATCAAACATGAATAATTTAGAAAAAAAAACTCAATGATAAAAGAATATAAAAAATTACCTAAGAGGGATTTCAGAGTGAATTTAATATCTGATTTTGTGGATTGGTAGTTCTGTAATAATCCCGTTTTGCTCCACTGACAAAAACCCTCGTCGCCTTGTTATAATTTGTATTCTCGCTGTAGTGTTCACTGCCCATTGATTCAAAGAAAAAAAAAAAACTTAACACGCTAAGGCATACCATGAGAAATAAAAGCCCCAAAAAACGTACGGGCCAAGATAATTAAAGTAATAAAAGGCCCAAATACAATAAAGTAATAAACAGGCCCGAAGATAATAAAAAGTACTAAAAAGGCCCAAATAAACTTTTTTATAAGCCCACATACTATTCATCATCTGCCCTAATCGTTATTCCTGTGGGGGCTTTTCAAGCTGCCAAGAACGAAAATTAATGGCCGGAGAATTTACTGTCGGCAAACCCTACGGGGTACTCCGGGCGGCCGTGGGGTCAATTGAACTCGTAAGTGAAGGTAAAATTCTGCTTGAATATTGCCGGAGCAACGAGCAAATTGCCGACATATTTACAAAAACCGCTTGGAGGGACGATCTTCGCAAAGAACGTTGCCGAGCTAGGTGTACGAAGCAAATTAAGTTTACGGGAGCATTGTTGGAGTAAACCTAATTACTTCAGTCAAATATGTCTCTTCGTATCTGGTCAAGGTTCTAGTATTCCTAATACTCCTAAATAAGCTAGATGTCTCTTAGTTTATCGAAGTTGGTCAAAGAGTCATCTTGATGTCAGCATCTACTTACTAGTTGCTAAATACTATGATGTGGTTTGGGTATTATAAGTATGAGTATGATGTAAGTTATTCGTTAAGTTGAGTGAGTATGAAATAAGAAATAAAAGCAGAATATTCTATTGCCTCTCCCTTTCAATCTGGTGTCAGCATCTACTTACTAGTTGCTAAATACTATGATGTGGTTTGGGTATTATAAGTATGAGTATGATGTAAGCCATTCGTTAAGTTGAGTGAGTATGAAATAAGAAATAAAAATTCTATCAGATGTCACTACTCCAAAAACGTTTTCCAAACACATAATACACGTCTCACTCCCTTCAGATGCTTCAGAATCGCGCTACCTTAACCTAATGGCATTCGAGCGCTTCCACGTTTCGGCGGGAAACGAAGTGAACTCTTACGTCTTTGGCCAGCATCATCGAAAGTTGTAGAGACGTGCGCCTATTGCACCAATAAGGGATCCTTGAGAACCAGAGGCGGAGCTACGTGAGGTCCAGTGGGTCACTGGACCCCACTGGAATTCTTTTTAGTATTTATGTAAGGTACTACCTCCGTCCCACTAATTTTATCACATTTTGCCATTTAGGGCGTCCCACTAATTTTATCACATTTCCTTATTTAGCAAAAAATCTATCACAAACAATCAATATAATAATATTAAATATTCTTAAAAGACGTGTCAAACTATACACTTTATTACCTTTTCATTGTACTATATTATTATAATAATACCACCTTAATATCCGTGCCCACTACCAAATGTGATATAGTTGGTGGGACAGAGGTAGTAATTTTTTTTGTGATAGGGGTTGAAATTGAAGAAAAATACACTAGAATACCCCACTGAAAATTTTCCAAAATATAGGGTAGGGGTCCAATTAGCCACTAAACTAAACTCCTGGATCCGCCACTGTTGAGAACGCACTGGGGAGCTACGAAGAAGTTGCGAAGGTGTTTAATTCTCTGTCTAAGAATTTCGCGGCGGTGGAATATTGTAGTATTCGTCGTCCAATAAGCGGCGGCGGCGGATTGGATGAGGTTCGTACGAAGGTGAGCGCTTACTGTGGGCGGCCTTGGAATCAATGGAGGGCGAATCTCATGCGCACCTATTTCGCGGTGATCGTGGGTTGGAATATCTGTTCTTATTGCCTTCTACTTGTCGACCCTTCAGACGGTCTATACCATCTTGGGTTATTATTACAAGAAATCATCAACAGGTTAGTTAATTAGTTGGAAACATAAACCCTAGCTAGTTTGTGAGTGCTGCATGCATTGAATTGTTCTTGGCTTGGTTCTTTTGTATATTCTGTAACAATTTTATTGATGTAGATATATAATTTGAATGGAAACATATATAGCATAAAAAGAAAAAAAAAAAGAATAAGCACACAAAGACCAAGTCTAATGCAAATCGAGGTATCAATCAATAATTGATGGCAATCAGGATGACTGAGAAAGTATATAATAATGATCAACTTGGATTAAAGTATTGATCTTGGCAATAATGGAGGGGTCGTAATCTCGTGCACAAACCTACCCGCTCACATTACCGTAGTTAGTCACCTGACTCACCTCCTACACTGCTCATCACATTATCTCTTAAGAAAGAAAAAAAGAAAAAAAGATGGATAATAACGATCCAAGCCAAAGGATCACCAAGATGTACGAGGAGCTCCGCGAGGTATCGATATCCTTTGAAGAATCGCAGAGCAAAAGATCCATCTACCGCATCCCAGCATACGTGAGAGATGACAACAGGAAAGCCTACGAACCTCAGCTGGTCTCTCTGGGCCCGTACCATCACGGATCCATTACTCTGAAACCGATGGAAATACACAAAAAGAGAGCGTTGCTTCGCTTTGTCGAGAGATCAAATCAGCCGCTCGCAAACATTTTCGACGCCTTGAAGCCGTTTGTTAAGGAGCTCAGAGATGCCTACGATCAGCTGGGGGATCAGTGGCAGACCGACGACCAATCGTTCTTGGAGCTCATGATAACGGATGGATGCTTTGTGCTGGAGATTCTACGGTTTGAAGCTAATGATAATGACCCAATATTCAGTGAGCACGGGATGTTCCATGCTCTGCCACCTCTCTGGAGGGATATGCTGATGCTGGAAAATCAACTGCCACTACTCCTTCTTTGGGAGCTATATCAATATTCGCTGCAGACGAACGAGGAGCGAACGCGAGAGGTAAATAGATCGAGCTAGCCAGGCCAACCTCTACTGTCAAAATAAATAAAAAACTAAAAAAGATCTTTCATGTTCCACAGATATTGTACAGAAATTTCAGAAAATAATAATAGACTTCTTATCACCCCAAGCCAAGATCAACGATGACGACAAAGTCAGAATAACCGACGACGTTGACAGAATCGACTCCATCTCTTAGGCATCTACAGGAAAACCTTACTCCTCCACGATCCACCGCCGAGTAATACGACGGAGAGAGCAGCAGAAGCCAATCCAAGACCAACGTTGTCCATAGGCACTGCTGTTTTCACTGCATCTTCTCGGAGAGAGTATATTTAGAACCCCTATCGAAGACCAACGTTGTCCACAGGCACTCCGATTTTCACAGCATCCCCTCGGAGAGAGCATCTTTAGAACATCAATCCGAGACCAACGTTGTCGACAGGCACCCCGATTTTCACAGCATCCCCCTCGATCTCTTAGTAGCACAGGCGAATAATGAGACCGAGAAAGCACATTTAGAAGCAAAGAACGTCCAGACAGTAACAGCTCGTTCGGCCACGGATCTAAAGGAAGCAGGAATGAAGATACAGAAGAGCAAGACACGCAGCATCAAAGACATATCATTCGAGGGCGGAATCCTTATGCTCCCCGAAATAACGGTGCACGACGGTTGGGAATCTCTATACCTCAACCTACTGGCCTTCGAACGAGCCCACGTCGGGGCGGGAAAGGAAGTGAGCTCATACATCTGTTTCATGGACGAAATTATCGATACTCCCAGGGACGTCAGCCTACTGCGCTCGGCTAACGTCATTCAGAACTTACTTGGAAGCGACGAGGCCGTGGCAACCATGTTTAACTCTCTGACTAAAAACGTCACGATGAGCACGAAGGGTCCTTTGGTAGAGGTTCGTAAGCAGATGGATGCTTACTGTCGACAGCCTTGGCATCAGTGGAGGTCTAATTTCATGCACACTTACCTCACCAACCCTTGGGTGTTCTCTTCTGTTGTCGCCGCCTTCTTACTCTTCGCTTTCACCGTCCTTCAGACGGTTTACACCTTATTGGGTTATTATTAACAGATGCGGAGTACATGCACTTTTACGGCGTATTTTCAATTTAATATGTTTAATATATACCTATGGTGAGTCTATTTAATCAAGAAATCTTTTGAATTATATGATGGGGGAAAATAATAATAAATTGGATAACTCGTCGTTCCGCCGTCGATGGGGGCAGTGGGGTTTAGCGGCAGAGCCACATGACTACTATAAATTTTGGGCAAATTCCTTATCCGTCTCACTTGAGTTTTTAAACTTTCTGTCAGTACCCCTACGAAGCTTCCTGTTAAGTACCCAGCCGCAAAAATTGTTATATTTTTTTTTTCCATTTTTTAGGTGAATATTTTCCTCACCAATCAAATATTATTTTTCTCCCAGATAATTTGTATAATCTTAATGTTTTTATATTTTGGTTAGATTTTGTTATATTTTCATGTTGTTTCTTTTGGGACCTTGAATTTTTTGCTACATGCCACGTTTCATAAATCTTCTTTGTTTCTTAATAATCATGAATTGTTTTATGTATTTTTAGCTCATAATATTTTTTGTTGATATTAAATTCCCAACGGAAACAACCGAACCGAATTATAAAAAACCGAACCGAACCAAATTAAAACGGTTTCGATATCGGATTAAGCATACGTAAAACCGAAAATCGAAAAACCGAACCAAAATCTGAAAAAACCAAACCGAACCGACCAATGAACCATCATGTCCCTAGGCTCTTTACATAAGTATGATAATAGGCCGTTAAATGTAAATTCGTGTTGCATAAATCGTAATCAACCGACGTGGTATCTAACGTATATATTCATTTGATTGGTTTCTCCCTTGTTGCACTAGTTTATTATCTGTGACCCAAACTGATGAAACCGCGTACGTAGTAGATATAATTTTTTTTTTCATTTATGGGTAGGTACAATTAAATTAGGTTTAGGTTTTCTTGTAAGAAATGGATGTAGAGGAGAGGACAGGAGAAGTTTATTACTTCCTCCGTCCCATTTAAATGTTCCCGAAGATTAGTGAGCACGGAGATTAAGAAATCACATTATTTTAATATTATAGTACACCTTTTGAGGTATGGAGAGAGAAAAGTTATTAGTAGACACGCAAATCGAGAAGACTTTTCAAATATTAATGATGTAATTAGTTTAATTAGTGGGATAATTTTTACCAAAAATGGAAATGAGAAGAATTATGTGGGACGCCCGAAATAGAAAGATGGGAAGAAATAAGTGGGAAATGAGAAGAATTATGTGGGATAATTTCTTATCTTCTTCTTCATTTGAACGTCAGCAAGCCAATGAGCAATGGTCTCCCTTACCACGTATTTAAAAATGTATATACTATTATATTAATTGTGATGGTGAGTTAAAAACTGTTTTTTGGTGTATCTATTAACCAATAATAATTTGACAAGTGTTATGTCTTTTTATTTATTAAAGAATTAATTAATAAAATTACTAAATCAAACAAAAACATCCACTAACATTTGTCCTATTTTTAGTATTATTATTTCATAATTAAAATATACATAATATTATTTAGTACACATGTATAATATTATTTAGCATACGCGTATGGGTGTGTAAAACTAGTGTATTATATGAGCGCTTAAATGACAACATTAACTAAATACTTATGTATGTTATATGAACATTTCAAGCATTAAGTGTGAGATATAGACGCACTGAGCCATGTCTATCCACGCCTTCATGTAGAAGCTCGTCGAAAGACATAGCGAGCTACTACTTACTAATACACGCTACGAACTCATTTATGCTGAACTCGTGTTACCTTGTACATACATGTAGAGATATTTAGCTCACCTGCGAATAGGGCTGCAAACGAATCGAACTTTTTTTGTTCCATTCGCGATTCAATTCGAAATTCTAAGATTCGAATTCGATATTTAGAATACGAATTCGAATAAGAATATTTTTTTATTCGAGAAATGTCCAAATACGAATGTGAAATCACAATATTCGATTCGAATGTTAATCTAGTTATTTGATTCGAATAATTTAATATATATTTATAATTTTAAATATATATATATGTATATATTATCAATACTTGTAATTTAATATCACACGTGTTACACTTATAAAAAAAGACTTTGGGCCTTTCAAATCCGCCAAAGGGTGGTTACACGGGTCACGGCCGCGTGCACACACTGTCACGGGTTCTTCACACTCTACTCGTTGTCACGGCTCATTCTTCATCAGTCATGGCCGTGACGGAGAGGAGCAGTAGCAGCTTGATGGATTCTACTCATTGTCACGGCTTCAATCTTTATCGGTCACGGCCGTGACTGCGAGCAGTAGCAGCTTGGATCAAGGCTGCCTACTGTCACGGCCGTGACCTACCTTGTAGGTGGCCGTGAAGGTGGATTTGCACCCTTATAGCTCAATAATAACCATTAAGAATGTTTGGAATATTAGAGCCAAGATAAGCCCAAGATAAAATATTATAGCCCAAACTTAGAAATCAACAAGCTCATATATTAAATATAATATATCATTCGTTATATATGACTTATAATATATTTAAATGAATATCTTAAAGATTATATTTTGTTCAATAAAAAACTCTCCACTCCCACTAACTTGACCATTTTCAATAACCGAGCATTACCAGACTCTACGATTCTCGTACTATTATTTGGACAATACAATCTGTACCCCTTCGACTTTTCAGGATAGCCAATGAACTAACCACCAATGGTTCTTGCATCAAGCTTTCTTTCATGCGGATTATATATCCTTACTTCTGCTGGACATCCCCCAACGTGAAGGTGCCTTAAACTAGGCTTTCTTCCTGTCCACAGTTCGTAAGGAGTCTTTGAGACTGGGGATTCTATTTTTAGCAGATATGCAGCTGTCTTTAATGCATATGTCCATAATGATAAATGTACAGAACTATTACTCATCATACTTCTAACCATATCCATAAGTGTACGATTTCGCCTTTCAGCCACGCCATTTTGTTGAGGCGTACGGGCATTGTGTATTGTGCACAAATGCCTCGACTTTCAAGGAACTTTGCAAACGGACCTGGACATTGTCCATTTTCATCAAATTTTCCATAAAATTCACCACCGCGGTCTGATCTCACAATTAACCTTTCTTTTTAGTTGCATTTCCACCTCATTAACGAACACCTCTAGGACGTCCACTGATTGAGATTTCTCATGCAACAAATACAAGTAACAATAACGTGAAAAATCATCAATGAATGTGATGAATATTTTTCACCAACTCCAAGATGGGCGTCAAATGGACCACAGATATCAGTGTGTACAATTGAAGTTGTTCACTACTTTGGCCGGATATTTCGATATATGTTTAGTTTGTTTTCCTTTAATACAATCTATACATATATCCCAATCATCAAAATCCAGTTGAGGTAATATTTCATTTTCATTAACCTCGTCACTCTTTCTTTGGATATGTGACCTAATCTTTGATGCCATAGAAAAGCTGAAGATTCATTATGTGCACTTCTTTTATTTCCAATATTGTGTTCAACATGAAAATAGGGATTCTGCAAATGCAGTACCAAGATTTAAACGGTATAAACCATCAACTAAAGTACCACAACCATAATTTTCATACCTTTATATAATGAAAAATCATGATTTGCAATCTTAAAATTATACCCTAAACAATCCAACTTTCCAACAGAAATCAGGTTTCTAGAACATTCAGGAAACATACAAACACTTCTCTAGATCTAGATTACAACCATTATTTAAGATCAATCTATAAGTTCCAATTCCTTCAATCTTGGCCTTCATTCTGTTCCCCATATATAAAAACATTTCCATTTATGGGCTGGATCGAAAGAATCCCTGTAAAAACATGTGATACATGAGTTGTTGCACCAGAATCTAACCACCAAGTATTGTGAGGCACCTCTACAAGATTTGATTCTAAACATAATGAAATAAAGTATGTACCTTTCTTTTCAAACAAGCATTTCTTTTCAGACAATCATTTTTCAAATGACCCACTTTCTTGCAAAAGAAGCATTTATGCTCCTTGTGGATCTTACCCTCTTTTGTTCTTTAATGGGGATTTTCCTTTCTTTTTGTCTTTAGCCTTCTTAGTGCTTCCTCCATCGTGAACAGTGAGATGGACAGAGTGTTCCTTTAGTTTCTTTAAAGTCCTTCCTCTTGAATCAACATGGCCTTAATTTCTTCTAAACTTCATTTTTCTTTTAAGGTGTTATAGTTAGGGCGGGGAAATATACCGAAATACCGATATACCGTCCTTATCGTACCGTAACGTACCGAAAAATATCGAAAATTTTGGTATACCGAAGTTTTTGGTAAGGTATGATACCGTACCGAAAATTTTCGGTACGGTAAAGGTATGAAAATTTTAAAAATTAGGTATACCGATTATACCGAAATACCGAAATACAAAAAAAAAATAATAATATACACACGTAGATATATTATATTATTTCAAAAATATAAAATAGATAAAATATTATAAGGATCTTAATAAATTTATTTAGCCCATAAATTATAATCATACCCAACTTTGTGGTTATGCGAAGTTCTATGTCTCTAAGGAGATTGATTAAAATATATTAAAGTTATTTTATGAATTAAAAATCATTTTATTTTGAAAATTTTGGTATTAATAATCCATCTTGTTGGGGCCTAAGGAGTTTGAATTGACTAAAAATTCGAAAACAACAATTAACGAGTTCCGAGACACGCATGGTAAACCCTTCGTGTGAATGGTATAGAAGGGTATGATACGATACCATACCGAAATTTCGGTATGATACCGTATCGAAATTTAAGGTATACCGAAATTTGGTATGGTATTGGTATGATTTTTTTCGATACCGAAATTTCGGTACGGTATACGGTATCACAGTTTTGGTACGGTATACCGTACCGAACCACCCCTAGTTATAGTTCACCTGGAACTGGCCAAACTCAAGAGGAAGTGGGTTTATAACAACTGTACCAAGAAGGTTTCACTACCTTCCATTTTCATCGATTTAGCTTCGACGCCATATTTGACATATTTGTCACATGATCGTGAATGGACTGAGACCAATCAAATTCTTGGTCGTCAGCTCACTCATCGAGTGCCCCCAATCGACTTATCCCAATGTTTGATTGTGAATACTCTTTCACTTTCATCATAAAATCCCGCGCATTGTCTGTCTCGGGCATTGATGGCTGACATTTTCAGCCATCGTCATTTTCATCCAAGCTTAAGCTTAACCGATTAGACCTTTCCCAATCTTCATATATGATTTTGGGGCTTCTGTACTGTACATGGTGATAGCTTCGGGCTTTTCTTCAGCCTCTAATGCGACGTCCAAATACATTGCACCAAGTTGAAACTTGATTTGTTCGGACCACTCATTATAGTTAGCCCATTAAACTTGACAATGGGATTGCCCAAACCAAACACGTTATTAAATGCTGCGAACAACAAATAAGATCACATGATATGAACTTAAATAGATTCAAACATAATAATCAAAATATGATTAAACATTTAAGTTCATCTTTGGACGATACTTAAACAAAATCTACAAAATAATGATGATAAAATAAAATACATAAGTAAATATCCAATCATCGATATGCATGTTATCTTTGGATATACAAAACATAAATATATCTATTTATTTTCATCAACTTCATGCAATAATCCACCTTTGGGTGAATCTCTAGCGATATTTTCGTTTTTATCATAATGAACAAACGATATAACCTTCACGATGAATATTTACGATGAACTTAAACTAGGTCACTTGGTAAATAGCAAGTTTAATTCATAAAAAAATAAATATTCATTCAAACAAAATACACAAATGTCTGAAGTTTTTCTTGCATCCAATGTACACTCACATGTAAAACATATATTCACTAAAACTAATAAAACTCAGAGGAGGGAACTTGTAACACTTACTGCAGTCGTCGTTATCAGAACGAGAAGTTCTTCCCTCATGTTCCTAACAGATAACGCCTCGTCCCCCAAAGAGAACTGTTCGATCTCAACCCTTTGCAAATAATGGGGCCTCTTGAACAATCTTCTCCATATCATCTCCGTGAAACTCTTTCCTTCGGCTGTTCATCGTCTTTTCAACGCGCGCTTTGTACGTCAGTCTCATTAGGACTTCGCCCGCGCCATATTTCCCAAGAGTCCCCACAAAACTCCTCGAAGGCCTCACGATCCTGACCGTCGAAACGTGTCTGGCAATGATCCAAGATCGACCTGCGATCGTTACTTTTTGTTTTGTGGGCTAAAATCCAATCACAAAAAAAAAAAGGCTGTGTGAGTGTTTGTGCGCGCTTTTTTCTAATTATCTTACCTCAGCTTTACCTAGTGTGACGTCTGTAAATCCAAGAGAATCCTTCACTTCGACGCAAGTGCTTCCTTTGTAGGGTCGGAAACGAGTAGGTAAAAATCATGCCGCAAAAAGCGGACGTTTCGCGGCGTTATTGATTTATTGAAAAAAGAGGCGCAACAAACCGGAGCTTCTGTTAATAATGAAGATGAGAGTGCATCCACCTCTTGTTTTGTTTATAGCTTATTTCCTGGTCACGAGTCTTAAGACAAAGTATGGATTCTTGTTATTGACTGTATGCATAGTAAAAGCGAAAGGAATAAGAGCATGTTTTGAACTTTGTTTCAATCTTGATGCGGACCGCGTAAAACGACCTTTGAAATGACGACTAAAGCGGTTGTTCTTCCCTCGCAACTCCTTTGGCGCGATTTCCCCGTTCGCCGTTGGCTATCCCTAACACAAAAACTCAGAAAAACGTCAGAAGGGGGCCGGAGTGGTTGCCGGCGTATCCCTCCGATGCTTAAGTCAGGAATTGGGTGAAAAATAGGTGTCTGGGCTAGTGAATCAGTTTTTGATCGTGTAGTGTGCGTCCCTGAGA
>JAPQWV010004941.1:0-24713 GCA_027422505.1 Craterostigma plantagineum
CACAACACCTCATGTACGCAATCAGATTATATTTTTAATAAATATGTGGGTAGTATTGAAATTTGTAAAAGTTGGTGTGGAAGTGAATATTACAAAACAGTCTATTGAGTTTGAGAATGAGTAGACCGGTTGGAGAAGAATTACTGCATTTTGAGTTTGAGAGTGCGTTTGAGTTTGAGAATGCGTTTATCGGTTGGAGATGGTCTTAGGACGGACATTGCATTAAACAACTTAACGCAAACATACCAATAGAGAGCGAAACGTAAATACAATCTGTGCGACTGTAAGAGTCCAATGGGGTGATAAGTGAACCAGAGACGGCTGTCGGACTTGCTGTTTTAAAGCCCAAGATCAAACTCTAATTAGGTATTTATCTCTAAAATTCCCTAGATCAATTTCAGTGTAATCAACACATAAGTACCTACTTGAATAAAAAGTTACAAATCAGTACCAATGTCAGAAATTTTTACAGATAGTTACTCGACTTACTGTTTGTACCAGTTTATGTGAAAAGACCGTACCTTACTATGTGTGCATAGCGTACCATGTCACGCCTTTATACGGTACCCTATAGGGTTTCCATACGGTACCTAAATGTTCTAATATGGCGTACCATTTTCAAAACGTATTACGTACCACAATATGTTGCTATAGGATACCTAAATGCGCTAATACGGCGTACCTGCGGGATCGGGTACCTATGTGCAAAAAAATTATTCTGTTAGGTAATAAAAAAATGATGACAGAATACTAAATTACAAGTTTTTTTGCAGAGGGGGTATTTATGTGTAAAGACCCCCTATTTACTAATAATAGAATAAAAAAAATGCATAAAAGAATTGAAACCCTAAACGCTAAGATCCATCCATCGTCGAGACGGCCGGAAGGCATTCGCCGGCGGCAGCCAAATCTCAAAGATCTGCACTGATAATCGTTGTCATCTCTCTGCCGCTTCTTTAGTTCTTTATCCTCTCTTACATTTTTTCACTCTCTGCTAACCCAGCCATCCCTCGGACAATTCACGCATGTGCAAGCCTTAACGTCGACTATTCATTTACTTCCTCAGTGAATAAATTTCTACTCAAGTCCAAGTCGTCTTTCTCCACCATTGCGGACGAAACTGTTGGGCGCAATGTCGATGAGTTGGACGTTGGCATTCGACGATTTGTTTTCGCGACAGGAAAAATGCTTTTATGCTAATCAATACCCGGCGTATTCACCCACCAAGTATACGTCTACAATATGGCGTCGATACATATGATATGTGTAAGAACCCAGGCGATTTATGATCGGGTTTTAGTCTACTGATTACACAGTTCTAATACTAAGCTCGCAATTACTCTTTTCAGGTGGACATTCAGGCAATCGGCGCATGTAAAGGAGTAAAGAAAAGAACATTAGAGGAGAAGAGAAAAGGAAGAGAGGAGAAAGGTGTGAAGAAAGAGAAAAAATTTGTAACTAATTGCATAACCATTCACGTGATAATGTTTGTTACTTAAGTACGCTCATACTCATTAACGATAGTAGCAGAATAATAGAATTAACGTAAATGGGCCATTAATATGGACCCAATTAGGATAAGTGGGTCTTAACCTAGTTTGGATAGTTGGGTCGTATTAATCTCGACCCGATCCCGTCCTCGGCCCAATAGAGTTTGGCCCAAGCTCTTCTTCCTCTCCCAACCTTGCCATCACACAATCATCTTCATCAATCTTCTCAACTCTAACATTTCCCACTTCTTGAACTTGTTAAACTTGTGTACACTCTTGTTGCCCTTCCCCATACGGTTTCCCTGTTCTGGTTTGGTTTCCTGGAATTGGAATAATTTGAATGTTTGAGTTTCATGTGGGTCAATTTGGAATAACTCATTTTTTAATGAATCTGTGTAGGGTTGTCAACGGGACGGGTTCGGGGCGGGGATCTAATCCCCGTCCCCGCCCCGCGAGGCAAACGGGGATGAAATTGTCCCCGTCCGTGCGGGAATCCCCGCCCCGTCCTATTTTTTTTAAATAATTTATATTATTTTAATATTATTTAAACTATATTTTAATATTATTTATATTATTTAAACAATATTATAATCATATTTATATTATTTTAATATTATCCAAAGTATATTTTAATATTATTTAACTTATAATAATATTAATTGAATATAGTATATATTATTTTAATAATCGGGACGGGACGGGGAACGGGGCGAGGATATCCGCGAGGAAAAAATTTCCCCCGTCCCGCGGGGGTAGAATAGCGGGGATTCCCCGCCCCATTGACAACCCTAAATTTGTGGTTATATTAACAAGTAAATGTGCGTCTTTTCCCCTTCTAGCTCATGAATATGGCATAAATTATCCTTAGATTGATTGGTTAGTTAACACTCCTTGAATTATCTGAAAATTCTATGGACTTATACTTATATCTTCGTGTTGAGTTCTAGTACGGCATTTGACGTGTGATGGACTTGTATTTCAAATTTCAATATTGCTTTTATACAGGTTGTGGATGTGGTAAGCGCTGAAGTAATTCATGCATTCACCCCTTCTCGTGTAGATGGCTCTGAGATATTTCCTTGCGAACAACCCATCACAAATTTGTTCGCAAGTAGTGATGGGAAGCGGTTAGCTGCTGTAAACTGTTTCGGAGATTTTTATATCCTCAATCTTGAGACAGTGAGGTATATCACTGCCGCCCGTTTCTCTTGGTTTAATTAGGTTTTACTGGATTATTTTCCACATATTTTTTTATTCCGTTGTGCATTCTTTCTAGGCATGTTTCAGTAAATGCCATCTTTCTATTATTGTTAGAAAATTTTGTGCCACCAAACTCGATATTTTAAATGTCTGGACAGGCAACATTTGTTTCTGTGAAGGTAGAATGCAGACTCAGTTGCATCCGGTGGTTTTTCTCCTCAGAATAGCAACTTTCTTATCATCTCCACAACTTCGAATCGGGTTCATGAGTTGGATGCGGGGGTCTCACAGTCTGAGAAATGTTTAATCAAGAATATGATTTCTTTGCCTAAATCAAGAATTTCCCGGAGAAATTATCGGGCTTTCCTTCCATCCGTCCTCCGCTATCATCTGCAGTCCCAGTTAACTATAGTATGCAGTTCTCTATTGGAAGGGGCATATGCTTCTTTTCCCGTAAGTTGTTATAAAACTTCTTATGTTGTAGGGCAATGTGTATGATTGATATTGGGATGCCAGTGGATAGTGATGGTAATGGTGAATTGACAATTGCTCAGAGCTCGAAGGTACACAACAATGGTGCACTGAAGCGCAAACTGCATCAGTGGGAAAATAAATACATTGGGGCGAAAGAACTTTTGCTCGTTTAGAGATCATGTTTTTTTTGTGGAACATCTTTGCGAAAATTCCCTTTTGATTATTTACAAACCATGGATACAGGTGGTTGATGCTTTTGCTGCTCATTCTGTTCACGGACATATCTTCGGGACATAATAATTTTCTCTGAAAAATTTTGTTGGCGGTTCATTTAAAGGTTAGGATGGAATAGGCTGAGCACTGTTGTGCAATGTATCCTAGGTGTGCTAAAGAAGGATGAAGCGGCTTAATTGATATTTTTTGTCGCTTTGATTGTACCAGTGTCAGAATTTTTGAACGTATTCCTTGGTTCTATTGACGAATGTAAGTGAATTGATTGATTTTGTACGCATTCATTCTTCCCACCTTGAATTTTTTCAAGAACCAGAAAACTGCCGAAATTACCAAAATAAAAAATTCATACCGAACCGAGCGAATTTTCTTTTAAAACGAATACCGAACCGATTCTTTTTGTTCGGTTCGGTTTGTAATTTTGGTTTTTCGGTAATTCGGTTTGGTAAACGGAATTATGTAATTCGATGAAAGCTGATTTCAACAATATTAAGCCAGAAAAAAAAAACTGCATGAGTTGCAGGAATTAACACATATTCAATTTTCTCTGGCCCAAATTCAAAACCTTGAAACCAAAAGCCTAATTTGATTTCAGCCCAATTAAAAAAAAATCCGGTCCAACCCACATAATTGTTCTAGCACTTTCCTACGATGTTATCTTTCATATCTTCTTTCCTAATCCCACACCTATGCGTAGGGATGTCAACGGGGCGGGGCGGGAGCGGGGATTAGGTCCCCATCCCCGTCCCCATGTCGACGGGGAATCCCCATCCCCATCCCCGCGAACTAAACGGGGAAAAAATCGTCCCCATCCCCGCGAACTAAACGGGGATTCCCCCGTCCCCACAAAGTTTTCTAAAAAAAATTATATTTTCATTATAATATAAATTGAATACATTATTTATATTATATATTAAATTTTATTTATATTATAATATTAAAAAAATTGTAAAAAATATATTTTTTTAAACTATAATAATATAAACTATGTCTAAAAAATATTATTTAGTTATTAATTTAAGCTATAAAATACTTTATTGAAATAATATTAATGGCGGGAACGGGGCGGGGACTATGATCCCCGTCCCCGCCCCGTCCCCGCCTACGGGGACAAAAAATTCCCCATCCCCGCCCCGCGGGGATTAAAATTCAAGGATTCCCCGCCCCGTTCGGGTGGATCCCCGGGGGGACGGGGAATCCCCGCCCCATTGACAAGCCTACCTACGCGAGAGCAACGAACAGAGCAAAGAAAAAGAGAGATGTAAGCAAATGAAACTCCCGTAGATTGATTCCGTATGAACTCCTAAGGTATACGACATTTCCATCTTCTTATTCGTTTTCAAAGGCCATGTTTTCAGTAAATACTGTTACGCACGACATCTCTGTTTTCAGAGAATTTAACCTAGTTCTCATGCTCTGATTCTTCCGAAGCTTGTTTCTTTTGAAAGCTAATGTTTTCAGCTTTTCATAGCCTCATGAATCAACTCAATCCGATATTCCTACAGTTTATTATGAATTTTTCAGTTTGATACTTCGAAACTGGAAATTTATCTGTTGTTTTGAAATTTATCTGCTGTTTTGGAGAAACCTGAAGGCACAATTGTTGTATTTTTCAGTTTTGACCCATCTAGGTTGGTCCAATTTACTCAAAACCGGTCTCTATTGAAAGATGACTTTCTGAACTGCTCATAGCCGCTCGAATTATCTCGATCCAATATTTATGCGAATTGTCATTGATTTTTGAAGTACCTGCTGTAAAACAGAAAATTTCTACAATCCGCTAGCTTATTTCGAAAGTACTCTCTGCCTGCATTGAATGACCTTGGGCAGTACCACTGAGGCGTAATCGTGGTCTTGAAGCAGTGTTTTGGCAGTCCGTAGGATCGAGGCGATGAAACATCCATCGGAGCACGAGGGGAGCTTCGAACAGTAGGGAACGCCATTCATTTACGCGGTGAGTGGGTAATACGGGGATGTGTTCCCTTCACGGAACGTGTGGACCTCGCCGGGTCGTTTTATATCATCGTTTTATGTCATTGTGTCGTGTGTCTTATTTCTCGTTTTATTGCCTTGTTTTATTGATGTTGTTATAAAAAGCCTTGTCGGCTATACCATTCTTGGCACTCACTATCACATGGAATGCATGTCATTTCTCTTATAAATCATCATAATAAATGTGACGACCGTACCGTAGCAAAGTCTCCGTTTGTGAGCCTATCTATCTATGAGAGTCGACTTTCCCACGAGTACTTCAATCCTCTAGCATGCCTAAACCCCGAGGAAAATAGCAGACTTCCCCTGATAGAAAATGAAGTGTTAAAAATACTAATTAATAAAGAAATAGCATATTTCACGATTCTAAACATGCAATGACTGCAATTGACATGGATTTTTCCATTCCACTAAGTTTTATTTAAAATAAATTGAACTATAAAAGAATATTTATAGCTATACTAAAAAGTTTTTCACTCCCATCTCTTTTCTTATTTTCAACCCTATTTATTGATAGAAGGAAAATAAAATGTACCGGCAACGGCGTCCAACTCAAAACATTATTTGAATAAAAGATGACATCATTAAATTAAATTAAATTCATTTCCTTTCGCCAAATATTTGACTTTTGAAAACAAGAAGATTGATTATACACGTCGTGAATTATTTATTCATCCATCTATAACAGTAACACCCTCCCTTGTCACAGTAAATCTCTCCCCTCTTTCGTTCTCCCTCGAAAAGTGCAATGGGTAAAGGAGAAACACTCTCAAACGACATTGTGAGGAAGATAATCCTCTCCTACGCATACGTTGCCATATGGATCTTCTTATCGTTCACGGTCATCGTTTACAACAAGTACATCCTCGACAAGAAGCTCTACAATTGGCCATTTCCCATCTCGCTGACCATGATCCACATGGCCTTCTGCTCATCCATGGCCTTCGCCGCCGTACGCCTCCTCAAACTGTCCGAGCCCGTCGCCCTCAGCCGAAGGCTCTATCTCACCTCCGTCGTCCCCATAGGCGCCCTGTACTCTCTCTCCCTTTGGTTCTCCAACTCGGCCTACATCTACCTGTCGGTGTCCTTCATCCAAATGCTTAAAGCCCTAATGCCCGTCGCCGTGTATACGATCGGCATCCTCTTCAAAAAAGACGCCTACAAGGGTTCGACCATGTTCAACATGGTGGCAATTTCTTTGGGAGTGGCCGTGGCTGCGTACGGCGAGGCAATGTTCGATTCGCGGGGTGTTCTGCTGCAGCTCTGCGCTGTTTTGTTTGAGGCCACGAGGTTAGTGATGATTCAAATTCTGTTGGCCTCCAAAGGCATCAATTTGAACCCTATAACTTCTCTCTACTACGTTGCTCCGAGCTGCTTGCTGTTCCTCTCCGTTCCCTGGTTGTTCGTGGAGTACCCACTGTTGAGGGGAAAGGGGGGTTTCAACTTCGACTTCGTGATATTCGGTACAAACTCTCTGTGTGCATTTGCTCTGAACCTGGCCGTGTTCTTGCTTGTGGGAAAGACTTCTGCTCTGACGATGAACGTCGCTGGGGTGGTCAAAGACTGGCTCTTGATCGCTTTCTCGTGGTCGGTGATTAGGGATACGGTCACGGTTTGAACTTGTTCGGGTACGGTTTGGCGTTTCTGGGCGTTGGCTATTACAACCACTCGAAACTGAAGGCCATGAAGGCGAAAGAAGCGCATAAGAAGAATCAGAAGCAGCAGAGTAATGACGATGAGGAATCCAAGTTGATTGGTCAGAGGGATGAGGACGATGATGATGATGGTGATGCTTCTTCTCCTCCATTGGGGAGTAAGGGTGATTCAGCGCACGCTTAGCGTGTGAGTGTTATTTGAGGAGCAAATAAGTGAGGCTTTGTGTGTTGGTGCTTGACATCGTCTTTATTGCTTGCTTGTTTGCCTGCCTGCAAATTATCTATTTTCAGGTCGTGCTTCTTTATTTACTCTGTACTGGTCTTTCTCACATTGATTCTTGGTCTCTTTTATTTCGATGAGCTTTGGCAGATCTGTACTATGAAGAAGGTGGTTTTATTTCGACTTTTCATCCATCCATCCATCATCTGCGTGTAAATTCTCCACAACACAACCCATAACTCAAATGTCAACGAACCCAAATTTCATGTCTTCTAATTAAATGCATCAAATGCGGGACTTTAACGCCTTCAATAGTAGGTCAGCTGTAATTATGTTTACTTTCTCCAAGTGAAAACGAAGTTGACATCTTTTTGTTGCTCCACGCAAAGGAATAAATACTGTTGAAATCTTGTTTATACAGCGAAAAAAAGTTAATGGATTTTTATGCTTGTTTCATTTATGAAGTATCAGCTAACAACACGAAGCAGCAGGTCCGTCTCATTAGACTATCCAAATCAGTGCGTGTGGAGAGTTTTGAGCATCGCTTTTTCGTATGAGGAGTTGAGTTTTTCATACTTCACATTTCATCACTTTCTTCACATTTCATATCATGTATGCCGACCAAACAAAAGCATCAGCAGGTTGCAGTTTAGTTCAAATATAATGAAAAATAATACATACATTTCTTGTAGCAACCTAATCGCATCGAGCATGTTCAATGGGATCGAAACAGAAATGTTCTGATGTTTGCCTCCGAAATCAAGGACTTAACCCGTGTAGAAAATATACATTTCCTCTATAGTCAAGAGACCTATTCTCGGCACCACAGCTCCACAAATGGCCTTGCAGCTCTAAATCTCCTTTCATTCCAGCAGTTTCCCACACAAACTTGAACAGTCCGAGAGCCTTATCTAGTTGCCTCACCCCATTCCAGACAACCTTATCCTCGTCTACAGTCAGCACCTTACCCATGTACAAGCAACATTCACCAGCAACACCAGCTCTTTGCAATCCTCCACGAACTTCCACTTCGATGTCACTTACACTGCCGAAAAGATAGTACACCAAAAGCGTGAACAAACACCGAGACGAGTAGCCTAATGCCTTTGTCAGCTTCTTGCTCGCCAAATGTTCTTGGTACCGAGTTTCCCTGTATCCAATGTTCTTATCAATCAGCACATCCCTAATCTGGTAGAGCCCTTCTTTCATGATCTCGATCTTGGTAATATGGTGGGCTAATTCTTTTTCATTGCATAGGTAGTTGATGAGATCGGTTGACATATCAAGAACATCTTGCCATTTGGGAGGATCGGTCGGCTCTGCTCCTTTTAAAGGTGTGAGGCGCATCCATGAGGTGATTTCGGAATCATAACAAGTAGCAGACTTGAGCAGCTTCAGACAGCATGTTATGATTTGCTGACCAAAGATCATCTCTCTGCTCGGTCTGCGATCGATCAAAACCTCGATCTCGGAATTCAACCCGTTAAGTATCTCTATGAGTGCACCGGTCCAAATCTGATGCTGGGTCACCTGCCGGGAAATAGCCTGCCTTACAGCCTTCCTCTGCTGTGCCGAGATGCCCAGTACATCGGAGACTTTTGTCAGTGAATCAATGCAAAGAGCATCTCTTTCGTGTTTCTTGACGAAGCACTGAATGTTGGCGCGTTCGGTACTTCTGCCTAATGAAGCCATCATATTCTTCCTCATGGTTTCACGCATAGCCGGGAGTCCTATAAAAACTCTAGACACCGACTTAAATGCGTGCATTTTCCGTTCAAGTTTATCGTCAAGAACTCTTGAATGATCACTTACGTTTACAAGCCTCCCGCCGATCAAGTCTACCGCATTCAGGGAGTGGCTCCATTTCTTCAACCTTCGAAAGGCGTTCTCATACCACTCAGGAGGCATATTGTCGCCTTCTAAAGCATGATGGGATTCTCCTTCCGACGACTGATGGTAAACTAGCCTCTGATGAATCGCGTAGTTTTGTCTATCCCTAACGTGCTTAGCTCCAGACAGCAGACTCCGAAGACCTTTGTGCTTCATCTGATCAAACTTCCACCCCCCAAAAAAAACAAGGTTTACGTTGTTTCAGACGAGCATTTCTTCGAACGGGTTGCGAGCAGCTGCAGAACCACTCTGTAGGCATCACATGGCCGTGAAAACAAGGTTGGAATATTCGTCGACCACACTTAAGCAGCTCTAAAACAGTTATGGTCGTATCCAATCCAGAGTAAAGAGGCTTTGTTGATGGATCGATATACTTCAAATAAATAAATAAACGTAGTCCAGCGCACTCTCGTCTTATAATATTGTTATTATTTAGGTCTATCTATTATTATATTTTTGTTAAATATACGTCTACACATAAATACATACTTGATTATAATTTTTACAGATAGGTACCCATATCAGAAATTTTTACAGATGGATACCCGATTTAATGTGTACTTCAGTCACGTTGTACCTTCCTGTGTGTGTATGGCGTACCATAACACGTTGATATAGAGTACCTAAATGTGTTTGTACGGTATACCTTACGTATTAAAGATGGCATATCTAAATGTGCTAATACGGTGTATCATTTTCTGAACGTATGACGTACCACAATACGTTAATATAGGATAACTAGTATTGTATGGCGTACCTGCGACGGATCGGGTACCTATCTGCAAAAATATTCTACTAGGTACCTACGTATAAAAAAATCGGCTGGGTACCAAATTATAATTTTTTTCCAAGGTGTATTTATGTGTAAAAGACCCTAATATAATTTGCCTTTGCGTGGAGGTGGGGTCCGAGTATTTTATTTATCTATAGATAGATTAGAACAAAAGAAAAGTCACCAACCAAAAACAGCACCTCTTCTTCTCATCTTCCCCACCCATCAAGAAACCAATCCAACAAGATTCCAAACATTTTCCGTTGATCTCCATCTCTCGCATACCGAACACACAGAAAGAAAGGCAAAGAAGATGATGCACATGACCTTTTACTGGGGGAAGAGAGTTACAATCCTCTTCGATTCGTGGAAAACAGACTCGTGGACGAGCTACGTCATATCTCTCGTCGCCTGTTTCCTAATCTCGGCGTTCTATCAGTACATGGAGGAACGTCGCCTCAAGTTGAAATTCGTCTCACCAAAGTCTCCGTCGGCACAGACACCTCTTCTGATAGGCGGCGGTGGTACCTCGGGGAAGGCGAGGACCATCAAGAGATATGTGGGCGCCGCCTTCTTTTGCGTCAACGCGGCGATCGGCTACCTCCTGATGCTGGCGATCATGTCGTTCAACGCCGGCGTCTTCTTGGCCGTGGTTTTGGGTTTGGGTGTGGGCTATTTGCTGTTCCGAGGAGATGCTGCTGGTGAGGGAGATACGGTGATTGTGGATAACCCTTGCGCCTGCGCTTAAAGATCTTTCCTTTTTTTAATCACTTGCCGATTGGTGTTTTCTTGATCAATATGAAAGTCGATCGTGTGCTTTATTGTATTGTATTGTGTTATACTTATATATCGCTGACAATTCCTCTCCTCTCGGCCGATGATTGATTTGTTTGTGGTACAATATTTGGTCCTTGGGTGTTTTTTGTTTTTGATAGCTATGTATTTCGACAGACGATGAACTGAACGAAACTGGTTTGTCGCTGTCGCTAAGCTGCTGTAGATGATGTGTTTCAAACTCGTGCTGAATAGAGAGATCTATCGATCCAAGAACAGCCCAGATCATTATAATAATCTCAAGTAATTAGCCATCAGATAAGTGAATTCATTATCTAGAACCTACCTACAAAACAGTCACCATGTGTAATAATAAATCATCAGTCAGACCCATCGAACTTCTCAGTCGTTGAAAACCACGCCATCGCCATTTCTGAAGTTTCCGCCGTTGGTGGGATTGAGAGAGAGACAAATATAGCAATATTGATTATTACATACAACTAATGATTGATATAAAGGCCAAAAAACTGAAAAAAAAAAACACTTTGGCCCATTTATTTATACATTACTGTAGCCCAATTCCGGCCCAATATATCATTCTTCGCCTTTCTTCCTTTTCTTGAATCGAGTAACAGCCTTCACAACTTCATTCCTCCTCCATCCACTGATTTGAACGATCTTTGTTGTTTTTTTATCTTCCGTTGTTATATTGCTTCAACAAATCATTGATTGTCCCGCAGCAGAGCGATGGAAATGCATTATGCACCGCTACGGAGGGAAGAATATGGAGACGTGGAATACCTGCGTTCGGTACGATTCTTCTTCTTACTTGTAAGTTGTACCGACGCTTTGGAAGTTTTCGGCTTTTTTTCATTGATTTCCTGCGAATAAGTGAAAATACCAAAAATACCAAGTGAAAGTAAAGAGTATCGTAGATTTAGCTTAATCGTTTTTTCTGTTATAGGTTTTTTAGTTCTTGGTCGTAAATAATAAGTTTTGTTTTCTGTCCGTTTTTTTTGTCCCTTGCGGACTTTTTTTCCAGTGGGAGTTTTGTTCCCCTCGTGGATTGTGTGGTGCTCCTATGTGAGCATTTGTTCTCTCGGTTGACGATGTACCGGTGAGACCCCTTGGAATATTTAGCTCTATATCATTGTTATAATGCAAGCTATCGTTTCAAGAAAAAAACACGTTAACACATCACATATATGAACTCAATTATACTAATACGAGTTAGAAATTATTGGATCATAGATGAAGGTGTTACGTATCATATGACATCTAATACAAATAATTTGATAGATTTTCTTATATCAATAAATCACAATTCGTTACTGTAGCGGAGGGAAGTAGAATACCAATCATAGGAATGGGTACATCAGGAATTTTCGCACAAACGATATTTGATCTAATACACTCTGATGTCTGGTGACCAAACTCCCGTCGAATCTTATAATAAGGTTAAAATCTTTTGTAACTTGGCTTTATCTTTTGAACCATAAAATAGAAGTTCTCTCCTGTTTTCAGGAAATCTCTAAACACGTTGGCAATAATTATAATGCCAAAATCAAAATCTTCAGATCCGATAAAGGAATTGAATATGTTAACAATAATTTTTTGGATTTCTTTGATCACAAAGCATCATACATCAAACAACATGCATTAACACTCCAAAACAGAAAGAAGTACCTGAGAGAAAAAATCGACATCTCTTAGAAGTTACTAGGTCCCTTCTATTTCAAATAATGTTGGTCAGATGCAGTACTTACGGCCATGTATCTGATAAATAGAATATCGAGCGTCCAATTAAATCATTAAAGTCCTCTAGAAATTTTATTAAAAGAGCACCTTATTGAGAATATTTTACTGGTATTTGGATGTACATCCTTTGTACATGTAAAAGACATGATAAATTAGATGTGCACTCTGTAAAAACAATCTCCTTGGGATATTCGTTTCAGAAAAAGGTATACTAAAATTATACATCTCTAGAGATGTAATTTTCCAAGAAGATGATCGTTACTATAAAAGCACGAATTAACAATCTCTAGAGATGTAATTTTTCAAGAAGATGATCCTTACTATAAAATCCAGATAATCCAGCGGATCCATTACCGAATTAACTTATCTCTGAAAGACATATAAACAATGAAACTAACTTATCAATGAATCCGATTCAGAGGGGAGACGTGTAGGACCTAAAAATACCCAGAACTTGAGAAGATCCACAAGAAACTTAAGGACACCTGGAAGACTAAGAGATTTGTAACTACCCAAGTTCTATCATATTCAAGATTATATCTTATAATAACATTTCACCCTCATACAACGCTTTTTGAGTAACATTGCTCACGAAATTGAACCTAATACTATTTGAGAAGCTAAAAGATGATTTGAATGGCGTAAAGCTACGGGAGAAGAACTAACTGTGGAAAAACTAAATATGGTGTATTACACCTCTTCCAAAAAATTAAAAAAAATCCGTTAGATATAAACTGGAATATAAAATCAAACACAACAGCGATGGAATAATAGAACGACTCAAAGCACGGCTGGTAGCAAATGGTTTTACACAAACTCAAGGGATAGACTATCAAGAAACCTTTGCACCCATCGGAAAAATGAATACCATAAGAATCCTTGTATCTGTGGCAGTCAACTCTGGACAGTCTCTCACAGATAAACATAAAAAAATGCATTCTTACAAGGTGACCTAGAAGAGGAGGTATATATGACCCTCCCACCAGGCCACTGATCGAGCGGATCGAGTAAATAACGAATATCGACGACTTATCCCACCACAGCAGGCAAGTGTACCTATAAAAAATAGTATAGTAGTGACCCAAAGGAGCTATGCGATTAAAGAACTTTTAGTTTAAGTATCTTGTAAAAGATTTTGATCGTTGATACAAAAACCATAAATGCTAATTTAATTAAAACTGAATAAAATTGAAACGATTCTTTTGATAGAAACAAACGTATTTGAGACTTCGAATCCCCCTAACTCGATAACTATTAGACCATGTGAATTCCTACGATATATATACGAGTTTCTATGATTGGACAAATGTGACGTCCGGGGCCGATGAGGGCGGGGAGTGATCGCCGGTGCAGAGAGGTGCACGGACAAGGAGCGACTCCTAGCTGCCTTCTAGGCGAAGGGGTACATGAACGAACCGATCCGAAGCCCGAATTAAAGGGGCTCCTGAGACTGACAATGTATGGGCGTGTCAGGCTAAGAATCGTGTAAGAGAATTGATAGTACTACTCATATCACCAAGGTCGACCTACCTTTTCGGGAGTTCATCTATAGAAACTCCGAATTTAAGAGTACTTGACTTGGGGCAATCTAAGGATGAGTGACCCCTTGGAAAGTTTGCCCAGGGTGCATGTAAGTGAGGACAAAGCACGCTGGAAGGTTAAGTGGTGATACAGTAGGGCCAGACGGAGTGTGGTGGGCCCAACCCCACTGGTCCCAGTAGGGGCCGATGCTACAAGTGGGTCCCGGATGGGATGGGATGTTACAACAAAACTGTGCTTAGTCAGTTCAACTCGTAACAAACGGACTTTAGTAGCCGGGCAAGCTTCCCTAACTACATAGATGAAGACTGCATTTATACATTGTTAGGATATGCGGAAATCCCTGATAATTATTTTGCCCGAAAAATGACGATAATAAATAAAAGAGACGAAAAATAAATTTGGACACTGACACTAGATTTGCGTGGTTCGGTCAGAATGACCTAAGTCCACGGGCCGGAGGGTAGAACTTCTTTATTATGTGGAGATATTACAGACACGTACACTGACGTGGTATGAAAACAACTACAACAATATAAGGAGTAGGCTACAGAAAATATTAGACGGAGATGAACGGAGCTGTTGTGTTTTTGTGGTGTGTCTATTTGCCTCGATGAGTCTGCTATTTATAGGCATAAGTATGCCTTAATTACGCATATGAATGCTCAAAGATTTTCTGCCACTTTAGAATGTTGAATACGGCAGTCGTACTACAATTTCTTCCTTTCATTAGCTTTTTCCTTATCTGACTATTCAACCCACGTTTTATTTTCAAAAAACAATTTGTTGAATGGCCGACCTATTTTGCCAAAGGTCACATCAACAAATCTCCACCTTGATCTTTGATTCTGTAAATAACTCCACCTTAATTAGTAACACCTTTATCTCCCCCGACCTTAGCCCCTGACGGGCTACTTCACCATTTCTGAAACACCAATCAAGTCCAAGCAATACTTGAACTTGGAAACTGGAGGAGCCTTCGTAAACATATCCGCAGGATTATCCATCGTGTTGATCTTCTTGATAAACACCTTCTTATCTGCAATGATATCACGAATGAAATGATACTTGACATCAATATGTTTAGTCCTTTCGTGATACATCTGATCCTTAGTCAAATGGATTGCACTTTGACTATCACAGAAAATAGTAATGACTCCCTGGTTCTGAGTTAATTCACTGAATAACCCTGTCAACCATAATGCTTCCTTGATCGCATCAGTAATCGCCATGTATTCTGCTTCAGTAGTAGATAATGCCACTACATGCTGTAGAGAAGCTTTCCAGCTAACTGCACAACCTCCAATACAAAATACATAACCAGTAAGAGATCGTCGTTTATCGAGATCACCTGCGTAGTCTGAATCGACGAAGCCAACGAGAGTATCCCTGTTTCTAGCAAACTCCAAACAAGTGCTTAGAGTACCCTTCAAGTATCGGAGAATCCACTTCACTGCTTGCCATGTTCTTTCCCTGGATTAGCCATATACCTGCTAACAACACTAACAGCCTGTGAAATATCAGGACGTGTACATACCATTGCATACATAATACTGCCAACTGCACTCGAGTACGGAACTCGTGCCATGTACGCTTCTTCCTCATCTGATGATGGTGACTGAGCAGCGGTTAGCCTAAAATGGCTAGCTAGAGGAGTAGCTGGTTTGGCATCGTTCATGCCAAATCTCTCCAAAACCTTTCTGAGGTAACTTTTCTGGGTCAGGTATAACTTACCAGCTCCTCTATCACGTCTAATCTCCATACCAAGAATCTTCTTAGCTGCTCCTAAATCTTTCATTTCAAATTCACCATTCAATAAGGCCTTCAACTGGTGAATTTCTGCAAGATTCTTAGCCGCAATGAGCATGTCATCAACATATAACAATAGATAAATGTACGAACTGTCATTTAACTTCCGGAAGTAAACACAACTATCATACTTGCTCCTGGAGAAACCATGACCCAACATGAAAGAATCAAAACGTTTATACCACTGTCTTGGAGACTGCTTTAATCCGTATAAGGATTTCTTCAACAAGCAAACTTGGTCTTCTTTTCCTTCAACTATGAAGCCTTCAGGTTGCTTCATATAAATCTGTTCATCTAAATCGCCATGTAAGAACGCCGTCTTGACATCAAGCTGTTCTAACTCCAAATCATACATGGCAACGAATGCAAGTAATACACGAATAGAGCTATGTCTAACAACAGGTGAGAATACGTCATTAAAATCAACACCTTGTACCTGACTATAGCCTTTCGCAACTAATCGTGCCTTATACCTTGCATCGCCAGAACCAGATAAACCTTCTTTCTTCTTGAAGACCCACTTACATCCGACTATTTTCTTTTTCTTTGGCGGCGGCACAAGAATCCAAGTACCATTCTTGTGTAGAGACTCCATTTCTTCATTCATCGCTACCAGCCACTTATCAGAATTAACATCGCTAATTGCCTCCGAATAGGTAGAAGGTTCGCCGCCTCCACCTGTTTCTTGCGCCACTGATAAAGCATACGAAACTAATTCACGTACCGCTGTGGAAGTCGAATCTCCCGTCTCTCGCTATCTCTGACTATAGAATATTCCTGCTCAGTGCTGTCATCTTCAACAGGATCTAAATCAGGATCTGGCTCATCCTCTTGATCTGTTGATTTCGTAGCAGGGTCATCTGAAGGATCTTTGTTGATCTCGAGCTCCACCTCGCTGTGTACACTATCCTCCTTTTCTTGATTAGAAGAATTAGTAGACTCTTCGGAAGGATGTAACATAGAAGATTCGTCAAACGTAACATCTCTGCTAATTATAAATTTGGGTGACTTGGGATCAGGATTATATAGTCTATATCCTTTCACCTCTGAAGCGTAACCGAGGAAAATACATTTCTTAGCTCTAGGCTCTAACTTTCCTTCGTTTACGTGCATATAAGCTGGGCACCCAAATATTCTTAAGTTGGAGTAATCAGCAGGAGTACCTGACCATACTTCCTCAGGAGTCTTGAAGTTGATCGGTGAACACGGTGAACGTTTGACAATATAACATGCTGCAGCGATAGCTTCAGCCCAAAAACCATTTGTCAATCCAGCGTTGGAGATCATACATCGAGCTCTCTCTAAAAGCGTCCGGTTCATGCGCTCGGCAACACCATTTTGTTGAGGCGTCATTCGAACAGTGTGATGTCGAGCAATTCCTTCATTCTTGCAGAATTCGTTGAACTCGCTTCCGCAAAATTCTAAGCCATTATCTGTCCGCAACCGCTTGATCTGTTTTCCTGTCTGCTTTTCAATCAAAGCTTTCCATTGTTTAAATGTTAGGAAAACATCACTTCTCTGTTTAAGAAAATAGACCCAGACTTTCCTTGAAAATCATCAATGAAAGTCAACATGTATCTTGCACCACCTTTGGACGGAACACGAGAAGGACCCCATACATCAGAATGAATATAGTCCAAAGTACCTTTCGTCCTGTGGACAGCTGGCGAATTGAAGCTGACTCGTTTCTGCTTCCCAAAAATACAATGTTCGTAAAGTCCATCTTACCAGTACTTTGACCACAAAGTAGGCCCCGCTTGCTTAAAATCATCAAGCCTTTTTCTCCCATGTGTCCAAGTCGCATATGCCATAATCTCGTCGTATCTACCTCCGGGGATGTCGAAACTGCAGCGGAACCTGTAACAATTCCCTGCAAAATATATAAATTTCCAGACTTGCAAGCTTTCATCACGACAAGGGCACCTCTGGCAATCTTTAAAACTCCACATTCACCTGAGAACCTGCACCCTTGAGATTCAAGTGTGCCTAAAGAGACAAGATTTCTCTTCATATCTGGAACGTGTCTGACTTCTGTGAGCGTTCGGATGATTCCGTCGAACATCTTGATCCTAACTGTGCCTTTCCCAACAACTTTACACGGAGCATATTTCCCATTAAGACATATCCACCATCAAAATTTTCATATGTGGAGATACAGTCCCGACTCCGACTTATGTGGTAAGAACAACCCGAATCTAAGATCCACTCATTATCAGACCTAACAATATTTGCAGTTGCTACAAAAATAGTTCCAACGCTCTCATCAGCAGCTAAACTAGCTTCGGCGGGTTTATTAAATTGCTGATTATTTTTCTCCTTATTTTTTAATTTAAAACAATCAGCTTTAATGTGTCCCTTTTTCTTGCAAAAATTACAGACTTTATTTCTGTACCTGGATTTCGACCTTTCTTTAGATCTGCTACTTTCAGCATCTCTACGTTCTGGTCTTCCCCATGCAAACAGGCCTTCTGCCTGGCTACCACTTGTTTCTCCCGTAATATCCCTGTCTATCTGTTCTTTCGATTGTAAAGCAGATTTGACACTAGCATACGATATCGTATCTTTCCCATAGATTATAGTGTCACGAAAATGCTTTAAAGACGAGGGAAGGGAACACAACAATATTATGGCTTGATCTTCGTCCGTCACTTTTACTTCTACGTTCGCCAAATCGATAATGATAGAATCGAATTTATCAAGATGCGAAAGAATAGAAGTACCTTCTGTCATTTTCATACTGTATAGCTTCTGCTTTAAATAAAGCCGATTCTCCTTAGTCTTCTTCATGTAGATCGCTTTTAACGCATCCCACATACCCATGGTCGTCGTCTCCGTGGCAACTTCTTGTAAAACCTCGTAAGAGAGATTTAAGATAATAGCCGATCTGGCTTTCTTGTCCAATTCACTAAATTGATCGTCCTTCATTTCGGTTGGTTTCTTCTTTACGCCTTCAAGCGCCACCTCACAACCGTCTTGAATTAGTATGACCTCCATCTTGAGACTCCACATTGCAAAGTTGACATTTCTGTCGAACTTTTCAATTGACATCTTTGTTATCGTCATGGTGGCTAAAAAATAAATCGGGTTGGCTCTGATACCAATTTGTTAGGATATGCGGAAATCCCGGATAATTATTTTGCCCGAAAAATGACGATAATAAATAAAAGAGACGAAAAATAAATTTGGACACTGACACGAGATTTACGTGGTTCGGTCAGAATGACCTACGTCCACAGGCCGGAGGGTAGAACTTCTTTATTGTGGAGATATTACAGACACGTACACTGACGTGGTATGAAAACAACTACAACAATATAAGGAGTAGGCTACAGAAAATATTAGACGGAGATGAACGGAGCTGTTGTGTTTTTGTGGTGTGTCTATTTGCCTTCGATGAGTCTGCTATTTATAGGCATAAGTATGCCTTAATTACGCATATAAATGCTCAAAGATTTTCTGCCACTTTAGAATGTTGAATACGGCAGCCGTACTACAATTTCTTCCTTTCATTAGCTTTTTCTTATCTGACTATTCAACCCACGTTTTATTTTCAAAAAATAATTTGTTGAATGGCCGACCTATTTTGCCAAAGGTCACATCAACATACATAATGATTTTTGCTATCAGATTTGACTCTAATCCAATTTGGTAGTTCAACCTATCTCTAGCGATGAGTTTATTCCGCTCATTTACGAGAGGTCTAGTCGTCTGCACCTCTCTCGAGCATAGCATACGATTTCTCGATAATTATTTCGATCACATAGACATAATCAAAACAATATCATAATTCGTAACCGAGTTATAATAATATCAAAAAACATTACTTTAAAACATATGTACAATCTCGCTAGCGTTCATCTAATCTCAAATACATAACACAATGAGGCATAATCTTTAAGAGAAAAACATAGATTCTTCCCTGAAATTCGCGCCCGGATTAATCGTCCGTTGAAGACTTTTATCGAACAGGTTGTGGGTGAGTTAACGTCTTTGTTGACGCTCGCTTTCTCAAGCTTCAGCCCATGGTTTTTAAGACCGGACCGGACCGGCCGGTTTCCGGCCGAAACCGGTGAACCGGTCGGAAACCCGGTTCGGTTCCGGTCCGGTCTAAGTTTTTATTAAAAAAAATAAAAATGTGTAAACGTATTTTATAAGGTAAAGTAGCAAATCTCAACGAAAGATTGTATGGTTTAGTGGTTAATGCTCGGTACGTTCCCTATGCAGACTAGGGTTCGAATTCTACTGGACACCATCCGTATATTTTTTGGAAAAAGAATACGGAAGTTGGTTTAGTTACGATATGGGCCAATATATTTAGCCAACCCTTACTTATTACTAGTTAATCCAGCCCAATGTCTTATTTATTTTAATTTTATTAATAAAGTAAAGAAAAAAAATTTGACAACTCCATTTAAATGAGGATTTTCGATTTTCGGACTGACAATTCCGATCATAATAATCTGCAAACATTTGCAGATTTTCGTTTTATATTTTTAAAGGCACCGGTTTTCTACCGGTTTGATTCCGGTTTTAGACCGGTTAACCGTTAAACCTTAAATCACTAAAATTTTCGGTTCGATTCGAAAACTCGGTTTCAGAACCTTGCAGCAGCCAGCCGCACACACACGCACACCCTCATCACCTCTTAGCTCTTACCCTCATAGCACAACTTCTAATGATTGATTAAAAAAAAACAAAAAAACCAAAAAAAAAAAAAAAAAAAAAAAAAAAAACTGGAGAAAAAACTCTTTGGCCCATTTATTTACTTTACTGTAGCCCATTTCGGGCCCAAATTCTTCGCCTTTTTTCCTTTCTTAAATCGAGTAACAGCCTTCATTTATTTACTCCATCTCTCTCTTCGTCTTCTTCGAAATTAATCAAAACTTCTCAATTCACAAACCACCTCAGCTATTTTAGTACGATTGTGCCTATTTTCTTTATCCCTATCCCCGAAGTAGCAGCTCACGGTCTAGCGATAAGCTTTTTCTTCTTCGAAATTTCTCTTCAGCCTCTTACTTTGCGTGCTAATGGATTGATAGAAGCAGCAACGCGCAGCTCAGATGCCGGAGCCGGAAGCAGTGGAGGCGTTCGGCGTTTCCACTTGCGGCCCAGCCAGAGATAATGAGAGCTGCGGAGAAGGATGACCAATACGCCTCCTTCGTCTACGACGCCTGCCGTGAGGCCTTCCGTCACCTCTTCGGTACGAGGCTCTTTCTGTTTTCCCATTTGAATATGCTGCAGCACTTGGCTCGCACACAGTTCGTGAATCGATGAGTGGCTCTGTTTTTTCTTTTTTGTCGTTTTCAGGTACAAGGCTTGCCGTTACCTATCAGAATGAGGTTTGGCTCTCTTTTATTCTTGTCTTCTATGATATTTTTCTCCACGAACTTGTGATTGCCTCGACAATGCAATGCACTCTATGGTACAAGATTTTGGCGTGAATTCAACTATCTCAACTGGGTTGATGTTCCGTCAGGCTAAACTCTTGGGACAAATGCTATATTATGTGCTGACTACTGGAGCTGGAAAACAGACTCCTGGAGAAGAATATTGTGATATTACCTGGTGAGAAACTACTTGCTTTAGTTCCCGGGTCTGTGGTTCAATATGATATAATCATTAATGTCAACTAAATGGAAATCTTAATCCACATGGTTCAATATCTTACAAACTTGAAGTTCAGCTTTCAATATAGTGTCCTCCTGAGTATTTACAGCTTCGTTAGGATATTTCTCTTACAGGTTGCAGGACCTCATGGGCTTCCTCCGACTCCTGCGAGACGTTCGCTTTTTATTTTTTATCAGACAGCCTTTCCATATATTGCTGAAAGGATCAGGTTCTGCAACTGCAAGTTTCATAGTCTTTATTTGAATTTTCTTTTATATATATAGTTTATATGGTATGCAGCTCTCGTATTGCTACCCGGGGCATCAGTTTGGCTGATTTGCTATCTGATGATATCATTGACGATGGAAACAGGACAGGCAATCAAGATCAGTTGTCTGCTACAATTGAATCCTCGGGTTTAGGGTCTCAGATTTCTGCTTTATCACGGCTTAAAGCCAAAATTAGGGGATTCTGGTCACGTATGATGCAAAGATGGCCCTCAGTAAGCATTCATTGGAACTGATTTTCCGTAAATTATATATGACTGATGTACAATGTGTGGAATATGACTTCCAATCTCTAGTTAGATTATGGTGCCAGCCTCTCTTGTTACCTTGCTGTCACAGACTGCACTTCAAATCTTGTCTCATCTGGTAATCTTTCTCACGTTTTGGTTCAGTTGCTTCCTTTGGCCCGAGAATTCTCCATGTTGGTTCTCCGTACAAACCTGATGTTCTTTTATTTCGAAGGTGAAAATTTTATATTGCTCTCTGTCACTCAAAGTTTGACTGATGAGAAAAAAATTATAAGCTTGTCTTTGGACTAATTTGTTCCTTTTTTCTCCATCACAGGCTTGTATTATCACTTGTCAAAACGCACTGCTGGTATTCGCTATGTTTTTATTGGCAAGCCACCACCACTCAACGACCTAGGCATGTCTACACAGCTGTGAAATGCAATACTTGTTATGTGGGCATATAAATTTTGTTATGTGTAAATAAGAAAATCTCTGGTGCAGATATCAAATATTGGGTATCTTCCTCTTGGTTCAATTGTGCATCATTGCTGCTGAAGCATTACGCCGAAGCAGCTTATCATCTCTTGCAACTTCATTCCAGCAGACACCATATGGATCATATCAAGCTTCAGCAGGTTATATACATATTGATTTCCTTGCAATTAAATTGTCTATTGTTGTCAGACTCAGAACTATTGTGAGATTGGGATGGAATCAAACAGATAATTTATTTGAATGTACTTTATTCTTCTTTAATGGGCAGGAAGAGGTTTACCCGTCTTAAACGAGGAAGGTAATCTTATATCCGATGATCCCGGAAAGAATTTCGTTCAAGAATCAGCGTCATCCAGTTCAGAGGTTTGTTTGATAAGAACTAAGATGTTCCATGTATGCTATGTTTTCTTAGTATCTGGTATGAGTAGTGACTGACGAACTCTAATGATTCTCAGTCCCAAGCAGCTGTAGTGAGCAAATGTACACTATGTCTAAGCAATCGTCAACACCAACATCCACTCCTTGTGGTCATGTATTTTGTTGGTATGTATTATTTATGTAAAGGGCAAGACACACGCATATACATGCATATATCTAATCTTGCTATGCTATAAAAATCTTGACAAGTCTTAATTATTACCTATCTTTGTCTGTCTGCAATTCAGGAACTGCATTATGGAATGGTGCAATGAGAAGCCTGAATGCCCATTATGTCGTTCACCTGTTACGCATTCTAGTTTAGTTTGTTTATATCATTCTGACTTTTAGCGCCCTACCACACTCTATGGCTTATTTATCTCCATGTTGCTGTGTTGTGTCTTCAAATATTTCAAATTCAATTCCTATTTTTAGTTAATTACGAGGTGGTCCAAATATCAGACGGAATAAATAAAAGAATGTTTCTTTTGAAGCCAAGAAAGATGGCACCTCCGAGAAAATCAATATTTTTGGAGGAAACAAATCATTTGGTGGATCAATGTAACGTAGTCCAAGGAACTATGCAGCATTCACGGCACTCGTAGTCACACATAGCCATAAAATTGCAAATGCTTACAGTGATGCACTACGCATCTAAGCAGTGCCAAGCTGATACCAACCAGTTAGAGAAGAGAAAAGTCAAAGCTTCAATTATTGCTTTATAATTTTTCTGTCATATATTATAATGAAGTTCAACGATTTTCTATCTAGTGAGCTGGCAGAGGATAGGTACTCAGGTATCAAGGTAGAGAGGACTGAGCAGTGATGTCTATTGTGTGATGCATCGTCCTTTTCAAAGTGATCTAGTTTTTGTTGGAGAAACAAGTTTTATGTGATTTCATTTAGCACGTTCTGGTGTGGATTAAATTTGTGTTTCTGAATAGGAGGGTATGGGATGCGTGTCTTGGAAGTGCATGAGTTCCAATATTCCGTTGCAAGGGTGGAAATAGTTTTAGCAAGCGGCTATGACACGATTTTAACTATTCATGGACAGTCCATTTCTACGTGAGAAATTGAACATTGGGGCATTCAGAGTCATTATGCAAACTTTGGGGCCTTGCAGTTGCGAGGTACTGAAACATTAGATGCTGGATAATTGCACATTTTGTTTGGATTATCTATATATCTTTTTATGGGAGTATCTACCTCTTCCTATTTCGCACTTCATCGTCAACGTTACAGCGGGTTGGCTTTATCGAGTGCCTTACTCGTGTCTGAAGGTGACTAAATCAGTTATTCCCACCATATTTCATGTTCGAGGGGATCGTATTCGTCCCGTTCAGATTTATGATGGGAACATATGTAGAGAGGACTGAGCAGTGATGTGTCTATTGTGTGTTGCATCGTCCTTTTCAAAGTTATCTAGTTTTTGTTGGAGACCAAGTTTTATGTGATTTCATTTAGCACGTTCTGGTGTGGATTAAATTTGTTTTTCTGAATAGGAGGCTATGGGATGCGTGTCTTTTGATGTGCGGGAGTTCCAATATTCCGTTGCAAGCGGGGAAAGATAGTTTTAGCAAGCGGCTATGACACGATTTTAGCTATTCATGGACAGTCCATTTCTACGTGAGAAATTGAACATTGGGCGTTCAGAGTCATTATGCAAACTTTGGGGGCCTTGCAGTTGCGAGGTACTGAAACATTAGATGCTGGATAATTCCACATTTTGTTTGATTATCTATATATCTTTTTGAGAGTATCTACCTCTTCCTATTTCGCACTTCATGGTCATCGTTACAGCGGGTTGGCTTATCGAGCGCCTTACTCGTGTCTGAAGGTGACTAAATCAGTTATTCCCACCATATTTCATGTT